>JAPDSC010124108.1:0-29692 GCA_026290005.1 Latrodectus geometricus | reverse complement strand
AATAAACTCTTGATTTTTTTAAAACAGAAAACAAATTTTCATACATTTGATACAGCAATGACTAATTTAAAGGAATCTACAATTTAAATTGGATACAATCCTCATCAATATATAAATCTGATGTGGAAATCAAATCTCTGAGCAATTACATTGAAGACCAAACCACTGATTATTCAGCAATTAGTTAAAATAGATAAATCATTAAATTTTAACAATATATTTTGAATCTTATTAAGTATAGTATAATTTTCTTATTATATTATAATTTTCTTTTAAAGATTAGTATCAACTAAAGTGTTTCTATTATGAAAAGTTCATTTGCAATATTATTTTGTTAGGTATTTCTCACTTATTGATAATTAGTGTTGTGAAAACAAAAATGTATTACTTTGAACTAGAAATAGAAGTGCTATAAATTGAAATCTGCAGATCACAAATCAATCTCTTTCTCTCTTACACACAACTTTGACATTGAAATTTCTTTACTAGTTTTGGACAGAAATTCAGAATATTTTTTTTTTGCTCTCATTTTGGAGCACTTAAATTAACTAAAGGTTGCCATTTTGTAACTCATTTGAATACTTACTCCTGCTATTCAAACAAAATGCTTTTTTTGTTTACTTACAATTCTATTTTTTTTAAACATACATATAATACTTGATTACAAAATTTATTTTCTTAGAATGTATAGCATAAAATTTTCAGTTTTATATAAAACTTAAATACAGAAATATTTTACCTGTATCACAGCATTACAAAATTCTAAGGAGTTCAAAAACATTGCTAATTCTGGCATTTCTGCAATATCCTCAGCTGTGATTTGATGCCAATCTTCAGGAACAAGAGGTAATTTCCTTGGAAGAACAGAATACAATCCACTGAGTCCAGTTGCCAGAACCTAAAAAATTTAAGTAACTAATATAACTGAAACCCCAAATACCAGATGAACAGTGCAATATAAATATTCCTAAAAGTTAGAAAAAATAGGTTTAGTTCAGTAATTCATTCATATGTGAGAAATAGCTAAGTTCAGTAATTTTTAATTTGTGGTAAGTTATGGGTCAATGAATAAATACATGCATAAATAAATAAATTATTAATAAAAAATAAATATATATTTATTATAATTTTTTGCTTTAATATTTATATAAAAATTTCAAAGCCACCTTAAACAATAATATAAAAAGTCACATTTCAATAAATAGTTCAAAACTGCTAACGAACTTGATTTTCTTGAGAAGGGAAAATAAAATGAATGTTGATATTTATTTACATATATTAATTATTTTTAGCACAATTTATTTTTTCAAGCAATGTTACAAGGTGAATAATATTTTTCTAGCAAATTATTAAAACCCACATTACACAATTTATGAGTTCAACATTCATTCATTAAAAAAAATAATAATAAATAAATAAATAAAAAAAAATATGCTGCATACATTATTATAGAATCTTGTACAGATCCTTGAATGTTATTTTCTAACATAAATTGTTGTGTAGGAATTAAAGCTCCCTAAATTTAAAGAACAGTGGAAATTTTCAACTTCTAAATTATTTTAAAACAATGCTTTGAATGAAAGAAATGATTTCAAATTTTTTAAAAGACAAAATTTCATCCCAAGGGCAGAAAAGCAAAGAAATACAAATCAATATATAATATTTAAGAAATTTTTTTTGCTTGTTGAGAAAATGCTTAGTGTTATAATGCTCTTTCATAATCAATTGTACTTAAGGAGTACTTTTATTTCAATTTATTAAAAATATAATAAAACAACTGTTAATATAGATGTTACTTTTTTTATTCAAGTAAAATAATAAAAACCCAAAAGAGTATGGCATTGAAAGTTTACAAAATAGACAAAAGAAAATCCTTTGTTCCTAAATCAATTGAATCATTAATAACTATGAACAATATGATGATAGTGAAACCACAATGAAATAAGAATATACAAAAATAAAGATTAAACTGGACGTACTGGACAGAAATTTGAATGCTCAGCAATATAAACTCCAATACTTTCATTTCGTCTAGATAAAGCCATGCACAGTAATAAAGCATCTCTAGCTTGCTGACCAATTGAGCCTTCACGATGAACGAAAGGTATAAGAAGAGAAAATATTAGAAACCTGAAAATAATTAAGTATCTATTTTAATATATATGACATTTACACAATAGAACAAAATTCAAATTAAATTTTTACAAAAATATTTGGTTTGTTAGAAACCTTTTTCAATCAATTTTAATCAAAGTAAAATGACAATGAAAAAACATGAATTGCTTTTGCATAAAATACATATTTTATCTAAATATGCAAAATTTACCATTACTCATATTAAGCATAATGCAAACTACAAAATTTAATAATTTTCATAAGAGATTTAGATTATAAAAATACAGTAATATATATAATAGTATAAAAAAATTCAGAAAAAATTATTATTTATGATTATGCCAAATTTTAATAAAATGTAAATATATATATCAGATTTTTACATAAAGATAATTAAGATTAAAATAAGATATAGCAATGCTAAATAATATATGCAGCTAAACTGTAAGCAAACTTAAAGACTGCATGCATCAAATGCAGCATTTTGTTAACATTTTAAAATTACTATATAAACAAAAAAATCAATTTGCTAAAAAATTTTTAAGTTATATGCAAACATTAACAATAAAATCATGTAGTTGTCACTACTTCATACTTAAAAAAAGAAAACTGTATTAAAATAAATTTAAATCAGTCATTCAATTCAACAATTTATGAAAATGACAAGATCATAATAGATAAAATAAAACTCAAGTCATGCACTTAAATGCTCATACTAAAATGAATCAATTCATGCATTATACAAATTAAAATAAAACAATCATCACAGTTGTAGAAATAATAGTAAATATTTTATAACAATTCTGAATTAAAGAATTCACATGAAAAAGAGTCAAATTTAAAATTTTACAAACTATTAAAAGATTATGAAATGTACCTAGCGTAAGTTCTGGAGATAGGACAATTAAAAAAAATAATAATAAAGGCAAAACTACACTATTTCATAGACATACCCCAAAATATCAAAACATAAATTGACAAAAACAATGAAATAAATTCACAATACATTACATAATTAAAATAATAAAAATAAAAAAAGGGCAAACCCATGCAGCAACAACATACATGTCCCGTTTTCCTGACCTTGTTGAGCCATGATCAGAACTTGCCCCAAAAAATACTTGCAGCAAATCAGGAAATTGAGTAAGACAAACACATAGAGTATTTAATAGAATGATGAGTCTCTTTTCAACTTCAACAGGAATTCCATCACCACATGAAGCTAATAGACGTAATAGAGGTTTCACGATGGGCTTGTGAAATAACAAATCTTGATGGCAATTTGTCACTAAAATCTTAAAATAAAAAGGAAAGCATCATATATATATTTATATATATATAAATATATATACACTAAAAGTTCAATACATTCCCATAAAGTCTTAATGGTAGCAATTTATTAACAATTCTTATATAACCCAGAAAATCTTTGAAAGATAACATTCTCACAATTTTATTAATTTGGTATTAGAAAATGAAATTAATAAACCTTAGGTTTCCTTAACCCTTTCAAGATGTAGCACCATTTTTTGAGAAGCACTCAGAAAACAGAGAGGGAACAAAAGGACAGGGAACTTTACGTCACTTATCTTCCAAAATAATATATAAAAAGAAAGTTAACAATTTTTTTGAAAACATTATTTTAAAGTTTTAAATGATAAAGTACAACCTTCAAACCAAATAAAATACTAGTACAAATAATAAAATTTAAATGAAAATTGATGTAGAAAATTGAAGAACAAAGGAATGCAAGTATAAAATGTCTTTTGTTGTACTTATGTTTCAGACTAACTATAAATATCACTTTCTAGTTCTTTAAGAAATTAATCTTCATTTTCACTTACATAAATATTTGGTTTAATAATCAAGCAAATATATTCATCTTTAAATAAATAATAAATAATTTGATGCCGAGACTTTTATATATAAAAAAGAATATTGTATATATCTAAAATATGTTAAATTGTTGTTGTTGTTTTTGATGACACTTGGCAACGCCAAGCCCGCCCGTTAGAGACTAGGCGAATGAAGTTAGAGAGAGTGTCTTCCGTTTTTCAATAGAGCACCCTCTTACGAAGGTGGAAGTACGACTTTTGGCTCAGAGATGGCAGCACAATCTGAATTTTCCAATTTAGAGAATGAAACTAGTGTAAACCCAAAGCCTGGCTCCAACCACCCCAAGAGGTATTAATTTGTAATGGGAACAGGGAGGACATTGCGAGCCGACAGATTTTACGTGCCTCAGTCGCCATTAGTGAACACAACGGATCTTCGGCTAAGCTGGGATTCGAGCTCACCACCTTTAGGTAACGAGAACGACACCCTAACCAACCAGGCCACCGGGGCCTTACGTTAAATTGTAGTAAAACTCATACAGTTAACTCTTTAAAATCTCACATAGTAAAATAAAAATAAATATTTGGAAAGTTATCCAAATATTTATGCAAGAATGTATACATCACATGGGAAAGTGAATGAAACTCAGTTCATTTATATCACAATTTCCTATCTCCTTAGCTGATGTATAAAACCATAAAAGATATAACATGTAAGGAAACTGAAGTTCACAGTCTTAAAACAAAGTTCAGCTTAAATATAACATTTCATAAAGTATTTCATTAGAAAATTTATTACATCTTTGTTAATGAAGAGGAAAAAGTTAGCAAAATAAATTGTGACAATTTATTATCAAAGAAAATTAATTACTTTAAAATAAAAGTTTTAAAGTAATTTATTTTCTTTGATAATAAGTTGTCACATTGTTTTTGAGTTCTATGTACTCTATTTTCATATACTAATGAAATTAATATTTTTTCTATGCATTTAATTGAAATTTAATATATTTAAAAATCATTACTAAAGCTAAAATAAAAGATGTAATTTTGCAGAATGAGTTTTTAAGAAAAGTGTAAAATTTTAGATTTAATGGTTAAAAGAAAAATAAACTGAGTGTTTAATGAATTATTTAATTTTAAAAATATAGAAAATAAACAAAATATAGTGTATAAATTTTATTTTGCTAGTATATAGTTAAAGAATAAAACATACCTCATAAAATTTAAGTTGTTCTAATTTCAAAGCATTTACGAATTCCCCTGTTTTAATTGACCACGTAAAAAGTTTATCTAAGCAGCCTTCCATCAACAAGTAACTGAGAAGTGGACCAGTGGACTCGGGTTCTCCTTGAAGATTTCCATTAGTGAGGCAGGCGGTTGATTGCTGGGCTTCTTGTAAAAGAAGAGTGATCATTTGGTCCAAATTATTAATGACACCAGTGACATCATCTGCAGTTGGCATTCCTTGTTGCCAAGGCCTAAAAAATAAGCATGATTAAACAAAAAAAAAAAAAAAAAAAAAAAAAAACTAAGAGTTGTATTACTCAAAATTAATTGGTTGTACACATCATTAGGAAAAAATTACAATAAATTCAAGTAAATTTTTCAAAGTCATTATTAAATTTTTCCACAAAACATCAACATTCATACACTGAATAAACATTGTATTATTTACAATCGATTATATATATTTCAACCATATATCAAAATGATATCAGGACAAAATATTGAAAATAATTAATGAAATATATTTATTTAACCAGTTCAAAGGTTTACAAAATACTTTTGTCATTTTAAATGAATAAATTAAATTTTTTTTGAATAAATATAGATTATTTTAGTAAAATTTTTAAAATTGCAGACCTTTTAAAAATAAGTACACATGTTCATTTCCTAATCGCAGAAAATTTGTTTCTTATATGTAAGGTTTGACTGAATACTATCAGTAGACAACATTGCCAGACATTCTAGTTACATCAAATATATGATTACTAGGATTTGATGAATTTCCACATGTAACTTAATGTTCAGATAGTTGTATGTTGATAATTTGACACACAAATTTATAGAAACATATTACCAAAAAAATAAGCAATTTTTTGTTTTTATGTAGCAATACTAGGAAAAGTAAAAAAGTGATTTGAATACATATGGTGGCAACCAATATAAAGAGCAAATTTGTTTGAAACACGTATAGATGTGATATAAAGTTTTTTTCCTTGTATGTTATGCATCAATAAGAAGTTCTCATATAATGTTACAGCTTATAAAAAAACATTATATACAGGTATGTTCAGTTTCAGTATAGGTTTTCATGCCTACAGGGTATCTACAGAAATACTAAATTGATTTCACTGATATACTAAACTACAATTTAGTCATCATTCATCTCTATAACATACCTCCATAAGTATGGAATATTTTCGTTTAATTCTTTTGATTTTTAAAATTTAGAATAGATTAATTAAGATTATTGACATAATCATATTAAAAGAAACACATTGAAATTATGCAATGCACAACAAAATGATTAAAAACAAAAATAAAGTATGCCAAATATATTGATTAAAACAACTTTGCCGAATTAAATCCAAATATTAAAAATAGTATCCTTTAATCCACTGCATGTTAGTGTAAAGATTTTATACATTATTCAACAGTATCCACCTATTGTTTCAATTGCCCAAGTTTTAAAATATTTTTCATTTTTCTTATCATTACTCTAATATACTTTAACACATCTCCTACTATGTGATAATATAATTTCATATCACTTGTTCACATCAGATAATTTTCTCTCAGAAATACCACTCATCTCAAATACATTTTATAATAAGAGAAAGCAATAATTCAATAATAATCCATACTCAACATTTATTACCATATGGAAATAAAAGATATGACTTTATAAAGTGTTACAGATCATGATATAGTTAATTGCTAAAAAGTGAAGAAAAAAGCAACTAAGTCCCTAAGAAATGATTACTCTTTTTCATAATTCTCGGAGAAGTATGTACAACAGCACACCTTATACTTAGCATTTTCTTTTTGAAGGTTAATTTACTTAGACAGTATGGATATGTTTTCTTTAATTCAGTTGATAAAAATAATAGTTAAATTTAATAATGAGCCTTGAATGGCTCTTTATATTCTAACAATTTCATTCAAGAATTTTAATAAATTTCTTTTTAATTTACTAGTATTTCATTCACGATTTAAATATTTGAACTACAGATATAATCATAACTGAAGAATATTTTGTCTCTTGAATTTACTTTCCATATATTTCAATGTACAAAAATAGTTCTTCATTTATTCATGTATCATATATATCATTTACAGCCGTATTCACCAAACATGGGATAACTCGAGAGTTGCGTAACTCGGAGTTAACTAAACTCTAGCTTGACTCGCGTATTTTTATTCACAAACTAAGGTAAAGAGCCAGTTAAGCTACTCTAGTGTTACCCTGGCAGTATATGTAAGAAAGATTCTGATTGGCTGCTAGTTTGATAGGCATCTTGGGTAATACTTGCGACGATTTGTTTGTTTACATTTTTGCATTCCATCCAATCCAATGTTTATTATTCAAAAGAGTTTCGATATCAAATATAATGACTATATAAAGTTTAATTAATGAAAAATAAGAATGGTTATTATCAGTAATTGCAATATAACAATCATGAGAGTTTTTAAATATTTGACCATCTTTAACGACCGTATTCACCAAACACGGGTTACTTTAGTGTAGCCTATCTCAAATATAACTCAACTCTAGCAGGACTCGCCAATTCTTATTCACGAAGCGGGGAAATTCCCTGTAAAACAACTTTGGAGTTAACCTAACACGACATGTTAAACGGCTTCTGATTGACTAGCAATCTTGCACATCAATGTCAACAGACATATCGCTTAAGTCCGCCATTGTTTGTTGACTCTGCGTTAACACTCCGAAATCGTAGGGTTATTCGAGGGATCCATATAGGCGAGTTAATCGCTGTTTTTTTCGTGGTGAATAATGTTTCATGACTTAACTCGCCCTTTACCCTGAAACCTCGTTTAACTCTGGTTGGTGAATACTGCCGTTATTCATGTACATTTTATTATAAGTTCCACAAATAAAAATATGATATCATCATGTCAGTGAATATCCAATTTCTTAACGGTATTTTCAAAAAGTGAACGTGCCTTTACCCTAAAATATAATTTTCAACAAATTATAAAAAAAAAATTGTTATTCATATTAATTTTTTAATATTAATACCATGCAGAAATATTTAAAAAAAATGCAATTTTGGCAGCTAGCAGAAAGCTTTATTTTTAAAAATACTAAATTATCAATTAACTTTTCCAGAAACATGACCATTTAACATAAAAACTTCTTTATTTTCAAACAGCATTTCTTTTTTCATCATTTCATGCTAAGCATAAGAAATGAATAGTAATATTAAGCTATTGAATTGATGTATATAAAAAATCTAATGTATATTTTAAAACTACTGTCAAAAAGTTAAAGCACCATGATTAATAAATACATAATTTAATACACACAAAACAATTTCCTACTTTGAGTAGTATTTCAAGTGCTGTAATTTTTGATAAAAAAAAAGTGTGGGCCAGAAACAAACACTACCTCTGAGGAAAACAGTATTAAAAAATAAATAAAATTGTATAGAAATGCTAAACTAAGTTCAACTATGAATAGTCAATGTGCCTTGTTTTGCATCAGTCCAAACACATCCTACTTATGTTTTATGATGTATGGCATATCAGTTAAAAAGTCAGTTTTTTTTTTTAAATAAGTTTAATAAATTTTTTTTTAAAAATAAATTTTAGGTGTGAAATGTAAAAAATAAAAAGGGCATTCAAAAAGAACACCGAAATTCATATAGTGGTAACATTGCAATGCAACATTAAAAATAAAAGTGTAGCCATTTATTATTTTTAATGTCATGTTTCTTTAAAGAGTTTAGTTCACAAGCCTGACTGAAAGAACAGTAATGTGAATAATGTCTAAAATATGAAATATTGACATTTTTTAAATGTTACTTGACACAGTTAGCATATTTATCAAAATCACAAATTCTCTTATGAGATTGCCTAAATAGTATTAACATTTTGTTTTCCTAAGACTTACATACTGACCAAGCTTAAAAGTCAGTTTTGGAACTCACTATGCTATTTAAAAGTTGTAGATTCACCAAATCATTTGTCAATATAAGATTCTTTTATATATTTAACTGTTTCTAGAGCTGTTTTCCTCAAACAATGTCAAAATTTTATGACATACCACATTTCATTTTTTTAACCCTGAATCATTCATTCCTATTTCTGTAGCTTGTCTACCTCGAGCAAGTATAAGTGAAACAACCTAATTTTTAAGCATATTTAGAGATGCAGTATCTAAAACATAACACAGCATATAGACAATGTAACAAGATAAACTGGGCAAAACAAAATAGTGGACAAAATGAGAAGCTCAGTGAGACAAACAAGTATTAAAGAGAATATCAATGCACAAAAACAAACAGCAGCAAAACTGGCAGTAGATTTCAATCAGCATCTGAATTCTCTAGTGTCAATGATTACAGATAAAAGGCATCTTCACAAACAAAACATTTATAGCAGAGCAAGAACTCTCAAACCACTTACCCCAGGTGTACATGGTCTACAATGTCACACACACAAACCTGTTTGATTCAATGGAAAAAATAATATGGTGTAACCATTAATCTTTTCCATATAACAGGATGGTGCATATTTGGAGGAAATCTGCACGAGCATATAATCATGACTGCCTCTTGCAAATGGTCAAGCATTTGTCATAACTTAGTCAGTGTGGTTTTCAGCTGGATTAAATATAAGTATGGATGGAAGGATCAACTGGGAAACATAGAAATTTTTTAGCTGAATAGGCACATCCTATGATGCAAACTTTATTTTCTGGGAACTACTTTGACATACCCCCCCCCAAATCGAAAATTTGGCGACTTTTTTTTTTCACCAACCCAAAATACCTGTTTTTGGCACCTTTTTTCTCGCCAAGATGGATTCTCGCTAAGTACAAATAATTAATACATAAAAAACTTTAAAAAAAAAAAAAAAACTCAAAAAATGGTACAAAATACAAGAAAATACTAAATTTGGCAACAGCAAAAACCTAAAAGCTGAAAAAACCTTAAATTGGCAACATCAAAATAAGAAGCAGCAATCGTAAAAAGTCCATAGGGAGTGCCAGATTTGGCACGTAATTTTTGGGGGGTATATCAAAGTTGTTCCATTTTCTGCAGAAGATGATATTTTTCAGGATAATGCTGCGAGATCAAGATGAAGTTAAACATCCACCTTAGATACATCTGACCACTATACAAATAAAATGTTATATTATATACAGAGTGCTCAAACACAGAATCGATGTCATCCACAAGCATTTCTCCAATAGCATTCACAAAATTTCCATTAAGAATGGTATAATATTCCTTTAAGCACTATTCAGCATTCGTACAAATTAATTTCTGCACAAATCCCTGGCATATTACAAGCCAAAAGCAGCCTACTAACAAAAGATTCTTTACAAATCTAAGATACTGGCATAATTCTGATAATCACTTGTATCTTAAAAAGAAGATTGCAATAACAAAGAATTAAAATGAATGATGAAAAATTTTACTTTTGCTAACAAAAAATATTGCAACAAACTATGTACCATATGCTTTTAATTATTTTTATTTTTTAGATTTAAAAACTTTAGTAAGTTCTAAAGCAAATTTGAATTTAAATAATTCAAGCTTGCCAGGTTAAGACATACATCTTTTTTGCATTACACATTCTTCTAATTTAGAGACATAATTTCAGCACTTTTTACTCTTCTTTTCAAACTATAAAAGAATATTATTTTAACACAAGTAAACATTGCAATGCACAACATGTGACTTTTAAAAATATATAAATAATTCTTGTTTCTTCCAGAAATTATGGTAGGTAACAAGGCTCACAATCTTAATAAGTTTTTAAGGGAATGAGAAAAGCCTTAAACTACAACTTAAACATATTGCACTTTTTATAGAAGTTCAACAAAAAGTTAAATCTAAGTATATTTTAGTTTTACTTATTGATTAAAATAAAACTATACATTCATAAAGAATATTTTTAATGTACCATATATTACTTCTATATTCTTCTAATTACTGGCCCCAAAAATAGGATAATTTAATTTTTTTAACAATTGGTTTACTATTTTTAAACAATAAGTTTTATTCAATAAGACAATTTAATGGGGAATTTTAAACTATAACACAAATCTATATGTGAACTATTAAACTGCATGCTAGAAGGCTAAAATGCTGTTTATTTGTTAGCTAAACAAGAGAAAGATTATCTTTTTTAAAATTTACAGCTCAAAATGGCATAACAGTAAAATAGTAGTATTCTATTACATCAAGCTACAGAGCACTGGAACAGGAGCTGAAGTGGTAACCCTCTTATATTACATATACAAACAAAATGCTTAACATGCCATATTTAACATTTGTGGGGCAAACTAATATTAAAATATAAGTTTTTTTTTTAATAAGCAATAAGTCAAAGAATCCTTTAATATTCTACTAAGTTAAACTTGGGACAGAACCAACTACTTTGAAAGAAAGCATTTCAATGTCTTCAGACTTGTCAAAAGATTCAAATTCCACAGCTGATTACACATACTAAATAGTTTGCACCAATAGAGGAATTTAAAATTGATATGGAAGATAACTATAGATGTCTTAAAATATTAATAAACTATCTATAAGTATCATTTAGTTAATCATAACTTTTAAGAAAAATCGAAAACTGAGAAATATTACTAATTTAATTAACCTCACATCCTCTCAGTAACACACATAACACTAAAAAAAGTAGCTTCATAATTTACACAAATTATATTTAATTAATAAAACATTTAAGAGAAATAATTTAAACATTCGTCTGGCTCCCATATTGTTTACATACTTTTTAAGAATTGTGGTCATTCTTCAGGTCAACATTCTTTGAAAAAATTATATTTGTTACAAAATAAAGAGAAAGTTAAATTATACCTAGCTTCTTATATATGTAAGTACGTGTGTGTATGAATATTAATCTGTTCAAAATTCATGCCCATTTAATAAAATGATACATCATTTTGGCTAAAGCTTGTAACTAGAAAGCACTGAAAAAGCTATTTATATTGTCATCTTCTTTACCAGTTTAAAATAATGAGTTTCCAGCTTTTATATTTTACTTTTTCTCAAACAATAAACTATTGATGTTTCTAACAAATAAAATTGTTTGTTTCAGTTAATATAAAAATGTGTTCATTTGAAAATTCCTTATATTTTATTCGAAAAGCTGTAAATTTCATACAGGTATACAACAAAAGATATTTGTAAAATTCAAATTATAAAATCAATCAAATGTTTTATAACCATCTTTACTCGAATAATTATACTGATAAAGAAAAAAAATCCTTTAAACAAGTTTTTTAATGCTCTTTTAATCAACCATAAGTAAAACAAAAATTATTTTTCACTCATCAACAGCTTTTATAACCCCCAACATGTTAATAAATAAGGAAGAAACACATAATTTTGTTTGCAAAATATTGGGTCTACAGAAGAGAGGGGGAGGGGAAGACGAAATATTTTTTATCTACTGTTGTAACATTGTTGATGAACATAATAAATGAAAGCTGAGGGTACACTTGGCAAGAATAAAATTCTCTCAAAATCAATTCAAAACAACTTTTTCCCATACAGCAAAACACTGAAATTATTACTGAATTAAGAGAAAAAAAAAATATTTAAAAAATATAAATGTGAAAATTAAAAAAAGGAATATTGAAAAAAATGTTTCATACAATTTTACATTTCGAATTATCCTCTTTATTATTTTAAAAATCAGAACATTTAGATTTGTTTAGTAAGAGGGTGGTTGTCAAAGGGAAGTTTTGTATAGAATACATATATATTTAATGTTTTTTTAACACAGAAATAATGTAATACTAATGTTCCAATATCAAGATTTAATAGGTTGTAATAGGCAAGTTAAGCCAAAATTTGGTTTTGACTAAGTACAAATTAAAATCTGGATTTCTTATAAGTTTCTAGACAACTGTTCCTTAATCTAGCTTTCCATTATAACATAGATCAAAGGTAGAGCTTGATTTTTCTTTCACATGTATATAAAACAGAAGTATTTTTTATTTTTATTTTGTGTGCAATTTTAAAGGGGGAAAGAGAATTTTAAATAAATAAAACTAGAAATAAATAAAACTTGAATCTAATACATTACATTATTCACACAAATCAAGCATTAAACTCAGTACATGATTAAACAGCATTAGTTAAGTAACTTAAGGTGCAAAAAAAATTTTTTTTTACTTTAAAAAGACAAATTTCAAATTAAACTACATTTTTTTTAAAAGTAGATTGATAAGATTTAAATCATTACATGCATTAAGATTTTTTAGAAAATTTTCTAATAAACAGAATGCCTTCTTAAACAAAATATTTTATAATGAATGAATTCCTTATAAATGTGATAAAATCATGTAAAATCCATATTTTATATTTTAGATAAACCAAATCAAAATACATGTATAAAGCAAATCATATTTAATATAATACCACTTTGAAATCAGATTATAAAATTAATCACATAAAAATATTTTCATAGAAAAATAAAATAATTTTAAAAATACCCATTTTTTTCAATGATACTATATGCTTGATGCCAATGGGTTTGAAATACTTCCAAGCAAGCTCCCTCTGGTAATTTATTAGGCGATAATGTAAATGAGTATTTGCGAAGACTAGATCGCAGAGGACTATCACGTTTGAACATCCAACTCATTCTGTTTGTATGTTTAAAATGAATTCATCTTTGACTATATTTTCGTTTCTTAATCATGATTTTAAATACCTAAAATACAATAAATAATTAGTTTTAAAAATTAAAAAAAAAATAATAAAAAAATAAAATCAGGAATGCAGTTATTTAAATGTAAAAAATATCATGACAATAATAGTGCAAGTAGAAAAAGTATTCTCATGTACTGAAGCATTTAATATAAAACTCCTTTTTTAAAATTACATTAAAATGTTCATGAATTTTAATAATTACAATCATGTAAATACTCATCAAAATGGTTAAATTGTGGTTTAGGTCCCCTTCCTCGCCAAATGGCGAATTTGAAGTGCTTTTCATGCATGCTCATTAATTACTCTTTTGTTTTAGCCTTTTCATTGGTTGCTAATTAAGTTTCACTTTAAAAGGGCGGTATTATTTTCACCATGGCATAGGCATATTTTAAAACATGCCAAGCAGGGGACCCAAAGCACATTTTCACCATCAAAATTAATGTAAACTTATGTTAAAAATATGGACTTATTTATTAAACTTATTTTATAGTAATTTGATTCAACATTTTTCTGAAATACTTTGAATAAAACATGCAAAAATGTTGTGAAGTTATAAATTATACCCTTAAAATTTAAAATCTATTTCTCTTAAAAACATAAAAAATGATTGAAATCAAGAGATCAGATTTTTATGCAATGATTCAATTAAGGAAATAAGGATAGATCTACTTTAAACTAAAATCAAACTACAGTGCAATTTTTATACAGCAATATTTGATCAGTACATTAATTTATTTAATGTCCTAATTCAATTCAGACAGTGAGATAATTAATAAGTAAAACCAAAATTTTAAACAAAGATAGAAGATAATAAGGCTCAGTTAGTAATATCAAGACTGGTCAAAAATATAAAACATTTTGATATTTACAAATTATCCTATTGCATATTTTTATAAATAAAAAATAAGATATCAACTTCTTCAAATTATAATTGTTTAAAAGATGACAGGAAAAACAGAGAAGTTACTTTACACGTCATACGTCAATTTTTACATTGGCACGATTATAAAATGTAATCATAAATTTTAAACCTGCTTTACCAAAAATAAAATGTGTGTGATAGAGAAATAGCTTACGTGGAGTTGTCACTAAGTTAGAGAATTTGGCAACATACATTTTTTTATAATAACATGTGTATAATACTTTGCTTTTACTTACAGAATTGAATATGAAATTTACATTAAACATGATTAAAACACGTACAAATCTGATATTTTTAGTTTTAAAACAATTACTCATACTGGGAATGCAATAGTTAACTTCATCATTTTTAGAGAATTTCGAATATTTTTTGTTAACAGGTCACTAATTTCTGCAAGGCATTAAAACTAATTCTTTTGAATTTAATTAATTTTAGAAATGAAATTGAATAATATAAATTTAGTTTCAATTTTATACAAAATCCTATTTTGGAAAATCATAGAGAGAATATGCAATTCAGTTCTTTTGTCGGCACAGCATTGAACTTTTCATTCAACAGCAATTTTCTGTCATTATTTTTTAATATCAGGGTTAAGTAAGCTTAGAATTACTATTTTTATTCCAAAAATTCTTATTTTTTGTCTTCCATTTCTGGGTACTTCCAATTTAAGCTTTGTGAGTATTTCCTGTAGGGCATTAACTTATATTTAAATATTTCATAAATTATTCACAGTAATGATTCAAAAAATGTATTTTGCTGTTATCGGTTTGATTATTTTTGTAGTTCTTCAGAATTAACCATGTGAAATTCAAAAATAAAATTATTTCATCCAGTTCTTTCTATCACTAACTCAGTATATTTCAATCAACTTTTTACAGTAACAATAATATGAGAAATCGGCGAAAAGTTATTTTCATTTTAATTTTTTAAGTTTAATTGATATCTCATTTTATACGTAGAGGAATTATTGTAAATATGCTTTAGGAAAGAAAAGGTATATTTTTCACGTTAGAAACGTTATATTAAAATGATTAGGAATATTATGAGGTAGAAACCGACTAATTAAATAAATATTTTCATAATTTATCAATGCACATATCATATGTTTGTAAATATTGATATTTATTTTGATCGCACATTTAGTGATGTATCATTAATTTCTTCTTTATTATAGAATATTTTACGCTAGAAACAATGAAATTTACAGATTTTATAACTAATGCATATCAATCATATATTTACATGCATTTAATAAGATAATTTACATGTAAATAAATATTCACTTACCTGTGCAGGTTGCTCAATTTTACCTAGCCTCCATAAGTAAATATAATCTCGACAGTAAAGACCTATTAAAGAATCTAAAAAACCGCTTAATTCATATTAATTATACATTGATATTAAATTATGTAAATCTACGAAAATCTTATTAAATTACTTATTTACTAATTTTTTAATTTAATATTCTTAAAAAAGTTGTTCTACAATTTTTCCGAAAATTTTAGAAAATTTTGGTGTTGGAGAGTACAAGATGGTGTCGATTTGTATGATGTTTCTGCTATGAAGTCTGAAATTCTTAAACATTGAATATCGCCGATTCTGTTTATAATATAATGAATACATCCATATGTGTTAGCATTTAACCTTGTGCAATTAATATTATTAACTATGCCTATTGTATTTTATAACCTTTGATGTGTAAATTAATAACTAGCAATCGACAGTTGGAGCAAGAAATTCATTAATCGATTTTATTTTAATTTACTATGTTTTATTTATTTTTTGAGACATGAAAGCCTCAACAAGGAGCTGCTTAGACTTTTATTATTATGTAGAGGTAAGTATTATATTTAGTTTTTTTTTATGTGCATCAATTTTCACTATTTATTTAATACTAGGGGTCACAATTTTCATCAATGATTTGTTGTCATTTCTAAAATTAGGAGTTGAGATTTCTAGTTTATTTAGATTTGTTTATTGACCTATCCCTTTTGTTTCCCAATCGTAGATATTTTGCAACATTACCCTTAAATATATTTGTATACTTTGTATTTCATTTATGTTAATAAATGTTTTGTACTTCTAAATATTTAACCGCCGATTAATTATATTGAGTTAATCTTTTTTGGTCAAATTTATTTTCCTTCACAAAATGAAATAAATCTTGAAAATTAATTAAAAATACTCATTATTTATTTGAAGTTGTGGCTAAAATAATAAGTTTTGATTTGTTATTTACGTACCAGTGATCAGATGCATAAAAAATAGTATTCCCTTCTGCTTTCGATAAATGTTTTACCTATTTATATTATGAGCATAAAAATTTAATTATGGTCACTTAAATCTCTCAAGTTTAACGAAAGCTTCTTGAATGTGTATTGTGAAAAGAATATAGGTAATTAATCTACATGTTTTTAATCATTCCAAAGAAAGTTGTGTTTTTAAAATGGATATTAAAGTCTAATTTTATTAAATAATGCTTTGTTCTAATAGAGTTAATGATAATTGTAGAAAAGAAGGAAACGTTTTTTTATATTGTATTAGTGTTTTGTAGAAAAACGTTGTAAAAGTTATTGCTTTTATGTTTATTTATGTTATACATTTTTGTAGGCAGCTTCATAATAAAGTGCACTGACCTGTTATTGTTTGAGTTTGAATATCAGGAAATGATACTTTTGTTTATTCACCTTATAACTCCTAAATTGAGTTTATTTAGGAAAATACTCAATTTTTTTCACTCTATGAAAATTGTATCATTGGATTTATATGTTTACAAGAGCTAATCCATGGAATATTTTTTGAAGACTTGTTTAATTTTTAGTGAGATAATTAACTATTTTCCTTATATATTTCAACATAGAAATATTTACCACTTGATATTTGTTGACAAATAAACTGAATATTTATACTTTTACTAAGCTTTAAAATATTAATGTTTAATATGATGGTTATAAAATAAGTTTCCGTCAGTGATATTAAAATTCATATAAAAAATGCAAATTGAAAATTGTAAAATTATGTGTTTAAGTTTTCAAATGAATAATTGACTTATCAAAGTTTAATAAATATTAGGTTGAGTGAAAAAGTAATTATTTGTTGGATAATTGTATATCTTTGTTTTTGCTTATATTTTAGTATTTTTAAGTTGCTTTGTGATTTGTTGCTTTCTAAACTTCAGTGATTGTATTTATTTCTAATTTTCAATTTTTTTTTAAATCGTCATGTAGCTTAAGTATATTATGTATCACAACATAAGTTAAATTTAAAATTAGTTTAATAAGTTGTTTGCTTTTTGGTAAAGTTTTTCATATTTTCTTTATTTTTTTTCTTAGTTGCAAGAAATTATGCAAATTCTTTACATAAATTTTTTTTTAAATCTTATTTTCACAAAAATAATATTTTTAATAATTTTAATATAAGTTTTAATATTTACATTTCAGAATGAATAATTCTTCTACTATGGTCGAATTGGGTAAAGATACTGAGAAGTGTGACAAGTCAGTAAAATGTTTCACCATGGATGAGGCATTCCTCAATGACTTGTTAGAGTGTTCAGTATGTTTAGAACAGCTAGATAGCAGTAGTAAAGTTTTACCTTGTCAGCACACATTTTGTAAAAGATGTTTACACGAGATTTTAAATTCTCACAAAGAACTTCGATGTCCAGAGTGCAGAATATTAGTTGATGTGAAAATCGAAGAACTTCCTTGTAATATATTGTTAGTGCGCCTTTTAGAAGGACTTAAGAACAATGTTAGGCCAAAGAGAGTGGGGAGTATTGATGTGGCACTTCGAAATGCTGAATCCACTTCAGGGCAGCAGCAGACACCACCTCATCCACAGCTACCTCAGCCTCTTGGTAGCTTACCACGTACTCCAAGTGTCACAGACTTAAGAATGGTGCCAAAACAGGTAATAATTACTTTATATTTTCTACAATTTCTGAGATATTAACTTTTTTGATTTGAGCTTAACAAATGTGCATATATTTAAATTGTTTATGATATATCGTAGAATTCATCAAACTGATTTGATGAAATTATTTTCATTATTTAATGTCTAATTTTGGTATCTAAACAAAGAATTTTATTCAGTTGGTAATCTAAGTTTAATTAAAGGTGTTTGTGTAAAATTCCAAGTACTAAGAAAGTTGGGCAAATTTTATCAAACTGACTTTAAGTTGCATATTGTTTCATATTGTAACATAAAAATTCAATATTTAACAACAATAAAAAAATGTAATTACATATTACCGTCACCAAAGCTTTTTAATGAATTCTTTTTCATTTCCTTATAATTAAAAAATTTCATTTTCTAATTATAAGTAAAATTTTCATAATTGGTGCAAGAAATTTTCTAACTGTAGATTAAGTACTGATTCTACTGAATTTTTAGCTTGAAATTTGCTGCAGTGACGCTAATACCTAAGTACCAAGTTCATTTTTATTTTCAAAAAAATTGTTTAATTACTTTTTCCATAGCAAATGCATTCTCTAAATTTGGAATTTATTTATTTTAGGATTTTTATCTATTTTTTAATGTTACACTGTTAAAAAGAAATAAAATGACATTTTCAAAACCAAATATAAAAATTCATGTAGTATGACCAATATTATATCTATACTCAGAAATAAACAATACAAATTATTCAGATATCTCTCTTTTTCATCATACATTAGTGAAATGTAATGAATAGTTAATAATTAGTTTTTTTTTATCCTATGTATAAAAATTTTTTTACAATAAAACTCTCCATGATAGTGTTTTTGAAAATATTTGTCAAGTTTTTACTCCTATTATTTTAGTCTCTTTTTACAAAGTTAAATAAGGTCTTTTGTGTTATTATTTTTGAATGCATCAAAAACATCTAAAAGAGTGTATGTTTTGTGTGTGTATTTGTATACTGTACATATAATTTCATTAAGCATTTTATTTCTTACATTTATTTTTTTACTTTTATGTAATTTTCTCTCAAGCATATATAAAATGTAACTTTTTTCTTTAATATTTATGTAAAATTCTGTAGACTGAGAAAAAAATGGCAAAAAAAGAAATTTTTTGGCAATAAAAAAAAAACTAAATCAAATGCACAATTGGTATTTTGAGAAACAATTTGTGTTTCTTCAAACAAGAATTTAGTCCTATGTTTTTCTATTTTTATATTACAAAATAGTAAACATTATAGAGCTCACTTATTACAAAATAGAATGCGACTATTTCAGTCACTAATATTATAAAAGTTTCCATTTAAATATCTTTTTTATGGGTACTTACGTATTAGTGTCACTGTAGTTAATTTTGTGCCGAAACTCTTGTAGAATTAATTTAAGTCATATCACAAGAAGCCTGTAAAACTCCCAATCACCCATTCTGACAGGTGTGCATGCAGATGATACAACATCCTCCTCATATTTTTCAACACTGTCTGGAATTAAATCTGAAAACTTTCATTTAAGCTCTAACCTGCCATTAGACCATAATGACTCATTAATTATAAGTAAAGGCATATTTTATCTTATGCTGAATCTCTTTTGCTATCTCTGCAAAAGTCTACTGATGCACATGATAGCTGATGAATTTTCTCTTATGATCAGCTGAGTAGTAGCAGAATAGAAGGTCAAATTAATTCTTTGACCTTCTACTCCAAAATTTCTGTTCTAACCTCAAGCATTTGTAGTGGTTCAGAATCCATATGAAACTAACTCTTTGTCAAATTAACTTTTATGTGGGTAGTGAATGTAGACTAATGAAATCCAAATGGAATAGTTGTGCAATATTAGAGTAAAAAAATTGAACATTTTCTTATATTTTAACTAATTTTATATTTCTAAAGTTTTTCTTAAGAATAAGCAGCAGAACTCGGAATGTTTGTCACTTTTAAAATTTTATCAAAACTTGAGAAGTTGTAGCAACATTCTATTTTATTGTACAAGAAAGAAAACATTAAGGATGCAGATATAAATGAATAAAATATATTTTATTATAGATATTTATATAAAACACTTGACAAAAAATAATGTAATTGAAAATTTTGAAATAAAAGTTACTTTATAAAAATAAAGAGCTTAAAAAATTGAAACTATCAATATGAATTAAAATGCCAAAAATCGAAAAAAATGTGCTTATAAAAAATTTCACTGGAATTATTTCTTTACCTATAGTAGGTTTAAGTAATATTGGTTTATTCAAATAGTAAACATTTACTGATCAAATAAATTCTATGATTTAAATTAAAGAAATGTTTAAAAAATGTATTAAAACATAAATATGTTGAGTGAAATTCTTAGAATTTTCATTGTTATTATAAACTGAAAAGTTTTATTTTTGTTATTTTTTAATCATAGATTAATAATTTATTTTTGAATCTTACATCTGTTTGGATGTTTGTAATGGTTGAAACTTTAAACTGTAGGTTAATTATCCCTTGTGTGCAAAAAAAAATACCTGTACAACAATAAACCAAATAAGCATTATTTGGAATCTATTTTCAACTAGATAATTCCCAAATTATTTTTGCTTGCAAAAAGTTACTTTAGATCAACAAATCAAAAGAAAATTTCTTGCTCAGTTATGCTGATTTTTCCTTGATAGATTCCTTTTTGTGATATTAAGAAAAACTTATTTCTGAAAATTTTATTTGATTTAGATGATTATATTTTTTCAGTTATTTTATTTCTTGTCAATTTTTCTAAATTGAATTTGTTATTAATTAAGACAAAAATCTATATTAAATCTACATGATAATCCTAAATTACTAATTAAACAAAGAGAATATTTTATTACTACTAACATTGAAAAGAGAAAATGGAATTTTTTTCCTTTTTTATATTCATCATCACATAAATTTGAAAATTTAAAATACTGTTTAAAATTTCTTGAAATTTATTATGTAGATTCTCTATCATTTGTGTGGAACATTTATTTTCCATTTATTTTCCATTTGTGAAAAAAAAAATTTTTTTTACTATAAATAACTTATAATTTGCATCTTGCAATTTATCTGATTATATGTTTCTGTATAAAGTAGCTGTTTATATCTTGACAACATTTTTCTTCATGCTTGGTTACAGTTTTCCTTGATCTATCAAAAACATAAAATAAAGTGAATTTATTTGGTTCCTTGCTCAATTGTCTGATATCCATTGTGAAAGAACATAAATAGCAGCTGTTTCTCTAATAGAAAAAGTTTCCACTCATTTTAATCTCTTTTTGTATTTGTTAATTTTTAACTATATATTGACATTTAAAACTTCTAGACAAGCTTGTATGCAATTGTTCTACTCAACAGTTATTGTTCATTTAAAGGTGTAGTTTCAGAGGTTTGGTAATTATTAAATTATAATCTTTATTGTTGAAGTTTCCATATCTTTCATTATGTATTCATGATTGGATTATTGCGGCTTCCCCGCCGCATGTGAGTGGTGAGAGGGAAGAAACCTCTACTCCTTTGGAAGATGACTTTTAACTTTAGATTGTTGCCCTGAATAGCTAAAGTCAAAGGAGGAAGGTGCAGAATGTCAATAGCCCTCTTTGGCTAAACAATCCGCAAGCTCATTCCCAAATATGTCTATATGGGATTGGTATCCATTATAAATGAACATCATGGAGCTTTAAAATAAGTTGAAGCTTAAAAAGAATCTATGCTTGTTAATGAAGCTTAAGAAATGAAGCTTGTTTTGTCTCCAATTATTGTCTTTTTGTGAAGATGTTGAAAAGAGCTGCAATCTCGTTGAAATAGAATATGTAAATTGTTTGAATAGTGTGATTTAAAAGCATTCTCTGATTTTTCTGTATTTTCTCTTTGAAACTCCAGATTTTATGAATTTTTCATTACATGACTGCCAACAAACATTGAAATTTAAATGTGATTGAATTATTGTAACTTTTCAATCATAGGAAAGCAACATTTGAAAGAGTCTTTTATATCAACAAGAAACTAGAAGAGTATGAACATCCATATATTGTGCAATTATTCAAATATGATTATATTCAACAAGTGACAATATATTAAAATAAACACAGTACACATATGTATTTTCAATTCTAAGTAAAAATATATATCTTGATTTGGAGATCAATATTTGTTACAAAACATAAAAACCTTATTTGTGATAAAGATAAAGAAGTACTCTTTGATAATCTTTGATGAAGATAATAAAAGAATAAAGATGTTGTCTATTAAAACATAATCTAATAAATTTATAATTATAAAATTAAAGTTCATCTTGAAAAAATTTAAACCAAATAGTTAACATAATATATATTAAATTTCTAATTTTTTATGTGGGTGTCTAGCATAATAGATTAATCAGCCAAATAATGAAATGAGAATGATCAATTAAAAAATTTGTGTAAGATTGGATTATCTGATGAAAAATGATGAAATAGAAAAATTGTTATTTTCTCCTATGAAAAATCTTTATAATTAATATTTATTTTCTGAAGCTAGTAATATTTATAAAATGGAAATTCTTATCTGGAATATTTTCCCTTACTTTTTATTTTGGCATTATCTCATGTTAATTGTAAATTTTTTCATCAGGTAAATTTGTAAAAATTGAGAAAATAATTGAAAGTGAAAAAATGATAAAGTAGAACATTATTATTATAATATTTTATATTATTATTATAATAAAAAATATTTATAGAATAAAATATAAAACTTTTTACTGAAACAAATATATTTCATTCTCAAATAGAAGGTCATTTTTCCTTTTTTTTTATTTATATTTTCTTTGTTACAAAAGAAAAGGGAATAAACTATTTTTGTGGAAATAAAGTATAATAAATTTAAAATTCTATGGGCTTCTTTCAAAGTATCTAACTATATGTTTTTTGCAAAAAATAATTGTATATTACATAATATAAACTTTAACCCTTTCCGGTTAGGTGTGTTCGGTGTGATCACACCTAAAACTTTTCCTCTATACTCACTGAAAATAATCGATAAATGTCTCAAAACTACTGCAATGAAACCTTTTAACTTCTCTTATTAATACTAGATGGCAGCACCACACAAGCCGCTCCATAATTTGGTTATGCTCTTGATTTTTGAAGACTCTGATTTTTGAAAGAAATGTTTCAGATTTTTTTTTTAATATAAAAAATAATAATGAAAGAGATATATCTATGTAATTTTGTTGTTTGTATGATAATCTGTATATTGTGTATTACTTTCAATTTTTTACATTGAAATATAGCCTGTAGTGAAGCCGTGAATATGTGGTGTGATCGCAGCGAACACACTGTACCAGTGAAGATCTCATGGCAGAGAATGAGTCACAGAATCTGATCTCATATTTCACATGCGGGGGAGGCTGCGAGCCCAGCTGTGTTTACATTTTCTGTTTTTATTTTGTTTCTCTTTTTGGTGGGGTGTAAATATCTAAGGAACTAGAAACTTATCTGAAGACCTGGGGGTAGTTTTCACTTAGCTGTTTGATTTCAGTGAGAGCAGACCTTTTTTTTCTCTTGCTTTTATCGTGCAGAGTTCGTTAAGTTTTGATTTCTGTAGCTTTTACTTTGTATATATATTTAATAGTTATTTTTTTTGTCAATAATTAATTGTAAATATTATAGTAATTGTAAATTTTATAGTCTTGTAAATTTTAAAATTTTTAAATGGCTCGGAGAGGTCTCAGCATTTCGGAAGCCCTGAAAGTGCTTGAAGAATTACCTTCCGATAATGAGTCAGAATGTACGGAGGAAAGCGACACGGAAGAATATATTCCTGAGGAGATTGAGAACAGAAGAAGATGCGCTTACTGTAGCACCAAGCAGAAGCCACATGTATCGCGGTACATGTGCAAAACCTGCAATGTAGGATTGTGCTTTATGAGAGCTGGTGCTACATGCTTTGAAAAGTATCATGAAGAAAAAAAATAGGGAAATATGTAAAGATAAATGGATATAATATGTAAATATAGCCAATATCTCTCTTTTTATCCATATATATTCAAGCTTATATAATCAAGATTTTCTTTTCTTTTTTTTTTTCTTTTCTCTTTTTTTTTTTTTTTTTTTTTTTTTTTTTGGGGGGTGTAGAGTAGCAGGCCTCCCCGTGGTGCACCCTGGATAATGCTAAATCTGCTACAGAGATCAGATTCTATTGTTTTTAAATCATAGGTAAAATATTTTCCTGTAATACACGCTTCACAACAATACTCGCCTATCGGAGCTCGTCCGGTACAGTGTGTCTGCTTCGAACACACCCACAAATTTAAAACGGTTTGTACAATCTTTACAAAATTATACATGCGTACTCCTGTAGGCCTAAATAGACTGCCTACAAATTTTTTTTGCAAAATTCCAACTTTAAATGGTAGCGTACCGGAAAGGGTTAATACATCTTCCAAATTTAAACTTAGTTACTTATTAAAATTTTTTTAAACTATGTAAGTTTTTAAGTTTGTAAATGCTATTTTGTTAAGCTTATTTCAATAAAAAGGGAAGTGAAGGCCATTAAATTTGTTGAAAGGAGACAATAATAAAAGCATTTCTTTTAATTGCAATTTCTTCTAATTCTTGGAAATATTTAAACTTTCCAGATTTCTTCTATTTTTTATATATTAAGTCATATTTTTTTTATAGTGAATGCATTAAACCCCAATATTTATTTAAAAACATTGTAGTATTTATTATGTTAAACTTGATAATAATATTTTCTTGTTGAAACTTTTCTATACCAATGAAGTCATATTTATTGAAAATGTGTGAAAGAGCAACTTAAACAGTTATATGTACAAACCGTAACCCTTTAAGCAGTCAATTATTTTACCAGAAATGCTTCCAAAAAAGGCATATTTTTTTATTGCATATAATTAAGTACCATACTTAATAGAATGAGAATATTAAGAATTTTTTTTATTTTTTTTTCACTTTTAATGCTTTTTTAAAACAATTTTTGTTTTACAAATTTGGACACAAAAAACCCTAAATGTTTGCTTTTTTCAAGTATATTCTGGATGCAATATAGAATGGCATATTAATTTGTCTCTTCCACTCATGAGTGAAAAATCAATGAATGTTTCATAAAATTGTTGAACATCAGAAGTGTCGTCAAATTGTATGTGCCCCAGAGGGAATACCAGAAAATTTAAATCTGGGACACGGAACAGGTGGATTTTTCACATCAACCTCGATAAAAATTCTTGCAGAACTCAAATCTTCATCAGAGCTGAACTCACTGCACGAGTCATCTGAGGAATAATCCAAATAATTAGAAGAAATATCTGTATCAGAATGTAGCTCATCGTCTAACAAGAAAGTATTTTCGTCGTCTATTCCATCCATAATTTCCATAAGATTCACAAGCGCGGCATACAGTAGAAACAAAATTTCCAAGAAAAGTTCTTGCTACATAGAAAAACCTGGATGAAAAGCATTTCATTTACATGGACAAGCCACACCATCTGTTGAAAAATAATAATACTAAAAAGTCTCTTACAATAATAAAAAATGCGGGCAAACCAGAAAAGGAAAGGAGAAAATATCGATGCCCGTACGCCGTATGGGCAAACCGTTTAAAGGGTTAAAAATGTTCAATGTGAGCACCTTTTGTCACGCAGCACGTGTCAAGTCAATGATACAGTTCTTTCTAAACATTGCTTTATGTTAGTTACAATTCAAAATGGCTGTGAAGTAGTTAATTTTTTAAACATTTTTAATTGATATATTTTTAATAAAATATTCACAACTTTTGTTTTGAAAATTAATGTTATATGACAATTCAGTTAAAAGTTGTAAAACATTGATATGCTTGCAATATAATAAAAATGAATAAATTGTAAAATTTATTTTTAAAAAAATTTCATATATAATATGTAATACAAAATTAATCTGAAATTCTTGTATTCAATGATTTTTAAAATGTTTGTATATGTAGAATTGGGTCATTCATTTTTTTAAACAGTTTACATGTAACTATATATATAATCTTTATTTTTTTCTGTAACTATTGATTTCATAATCTGAAAACAATTATAATTTTTATATATCACTCAAGCTAACAATTAGCGTTCCTGCATGATTTCCTAACTGGAATTGCTAAAGAGAAAATATCATGTTAAATATTGAGGTATATTAAAAAAAGTTCAGTTAGATTTTGCTCTTCTGTCCTATAATAGTAGTAGCACAAGAAAACAGGGGGGTACTTAATTTATTGTCAAAAAACTGAATTAAACCTTTAAAGGAATACTTTTAATTTTTTTGTTTTGAATTTTAAAAATGGTTAAATTTGTTAAATGGTGGTCTGAAATTTTAAACTATTTTAATAAACTTTTCAATAAATTCTAAATATATGCCTACATTCTTAATAGTTGGTTGCATTTATATGCATTTTGTTTTTCCGAGAATCAACATTAGTATAAGATTCACTTTGCTGACTAAATTAATTCCCAAACTTTTAACTTTGTTTTTTCTGTTGCGTTTAAATAGTTTTACAGCTTTCTGTGACTATTCATCCTTTTTCATACATTAAAATCTAAATCACTATAACTCAGCATCTATCTAAAGAAAAAGCTTATTTTTATTATGAGTTGTCATCCACTGAAGTAAAATAATTCACTTTTGTTTAGAGATAGAAATAGAGAAAAATAGCTATAATGCATAATAATTAAGTTAACTAAAAAAAAGAAAGATGTATTAAAACAAATAGTAGATTTCATTAAATATTGATTGCTATTGAAAGTTTTATACTTCTATATAATTTGTATTTGCTAATAATTTCTGTTGAAACTGCTATTATTCTCAAAATTCATTTTTCACTTTTATCCACATTTTCACAAATTTTACATTTTTACCAAGTGACTAATATGTATTCCCATTTTTCTCCTCAATTCAGTATCACTACTATAAAATTAATTTCTTACATTCTTTACTGTAATATAAATTGATCAAACTATATATACGTATGTTTAAATTTGATTTTTTAGGTTCTACAAGCCTGTCCTTGTGCTAAAGCTCTTTATCCTTATGAAGCCAAAGTACCCGGGTAAGTTTTGTGTAAAAATTACTGGGTAGTTGTGTGTGTAAAATTTTTTAATGTTCTAAAATAATTTTTAATAATCACATTTAAGATATTTTTGTCAAACTGAATTTCTTAATTACATTGTAATCTCTTGCATCTTTGCTGAGCAGCTATTAAATTTACATGTTATTTTAGTACCATGAGCATTTTCCAATTAATAACTTTTTTTTTTCTAGTCAAATATTTTTAAATCTTTTCTTTTAATCAATATAGTAATCTAACATGTATGTATGTTATTAGTGGGAAAATACTACTTATTGAAAATACAGTCAAAGATCTGTTGTTTTATTAAAACTTTCTGTAGCAAAAGAGTCTAATACTATTGTATTCTGTTTAGCATATTAAAACACTAAGTTTAACAATTGAGAGAAATTATATGTATATCAGTATTATGAACATTGTTATCCACATCTTCATCAATTAAGTTATTTTTTATTTAAGATACTATTCAATTGCTAATTTTTAAGTTGAAATAAGCATAGGTTGAACTATTAGAAAACTTCTTTTTTACTCAATTTTTTTATTGTATGTTATCCAACACATTGTTTTATGTATTTATTTTGCACCTTTGTTACAAATAGTAATATTTTATTTTGCTAATAAGTTTTTTATTTGAACCTTTTAATCTTTCTTTCCACTTGCTATCTCTGATAATATAGAAATTACTATTATCACATTACAGATTCGAAGTGGGGTCATTGAAATCTGATAGCTTCACTTATCTTTCGAGCACTTTAGGGTTTATAAATGTGAATATCAACCATACTTGGAAAAGCAATTGTAGGATGTAGTGAGTTCAGTGTTGACAACCATATAATTGACAATTTTTTAATAAAATAGAAATAGGAGGTCAACATCTTTTCATAAAAGTTTCTTTAATAAATCAACTTTAACAAACAATAAAATTAATTAAAATGTCTACAAAGTTGGGAATATACAAATTTTGCATGGATTGAAGTAAACTATGTTTTAAACAATGAGTAAAAAGCCATCTGTATTCTTTTCTGTAGCAATAAATTAAAAGCAATTGACTTACATTGAGTATTTTGTAACATGTTTCGAAGTTACCCACAAGACTACTGATTTAGCTATCAGTCATTGAACAAAGTATAATTTTCAGATTGCGGAATCAGTATTTTCAAACTGTAAATATTGCAGATAGAACTGTAGATGTTTGCAGATCAGGACAAAGTTGTATTTTGCAACAAAACAAAATGAGGATCAGTAGTTAACACACCAATGGGGGAACTGCAATAGTGAATCCCACTTTTTGCAATAGTACCTTCAGAAGGCCGCTTATACCAAAGTTTTGACTCAACTATTAGAAGCTGATTCTTCCACATAGAATTATATGTTTGGTAACTGCTTTGGTTTGAGCTTCATTAACTTATTACTGAAATACCACTGAAAAAATTTTGAAAATTTGTGTGAAAGAAGAAATTAGTTGGGCGCTAGACAAAGAATGGGCTAAATCAATGGTAATATTTCAAATGGTGATGAAATGAGTGCCACAGTGTACTCTTCAGAGGTGAGTTCTGCATTAATGTGCATCATGACAATAGGCATATTCTCATTCCAAAAGATTTGGCTATTTAGTGAGAAGAAAAACTTGCTTACTTATGAGCAAGTTTCTTATTTGGTGGTTGCTTATTAAGGGTCTGCCTCAATATTTTTATCTGTTGCTGCATCGGTTTGTGTAATATAAAGTATAGAGAATTAACGACCCTGTTATATATGAATGGGATTCTCAGCTCTATTGTTATTTATTCTACAATAATTGAAAATGAATTCCTTTTTATGGAGGAAAAAGTCATCTACATAGGCTGATAGGCAATTTCTTCTTTGAAAAAAAAAA
>JAPDSC010124090.1:19748-43229 GCA_026290005.1 Latrodectus geometricus | reverse complement strand
TGTTATAAAATATTAAAAGATTAAACGTTTCTTAATATTTGATAGATTTATTTTTTTCCTAAAATCATTCTTCTTCTAAAATCATAGCGTCTATATACTTTGCAACACTGAGCTATTGCTTTAATCTAATAAGAGCATAACTTATGATTTTTTCTTACAAGTTGATTTTCTTTTGTGCCCCAATCTGCGTATTGCAAATAACCATCGGGATCTTCGGGATGATGCAAAGATAAAAAAGTCCTATAGTAGAAAATACAATTTATATTCTTAAAATTAAATCTAGTCTTCCAAATCAGATTCAATTAAGAAAACAAAATTTAGTTATTTAAAACTTAAGATTATACATAATAGCAAAGTTTCAGTAATTTTTAATTAATTTCAACATTATGGTTAAATTTCGAATTCATTTACTGCAAGATTAAATCTTATTATTTATTTTAATTTTTCTATAAATAATTACTTACTTGTTTTGAATGTCATATATCTTATACTTGGCATTGAATGAATACCTATAAATCTAAATATAAGAAAAATGAAATATTAATATACCGATTTCTATACGAACAAAGAAAATAAAGAAACATTAAATTTTTATAACAATTAGTGAAATCATATGTGTCTTACCTTTTTTATATCATGAAGTAGTAGGACGTAATTGTGATCTGCTGATATTGTGTACTTTTTGAAATCATAATCTAACTAAAAGAAGAAAATACTACATTTAAAATACTCAGTCATTTAAAAATAATTATTTTATATACATTCATACAAACTTTTTCCGCTGAAACATATAAAATTTTTTATGCCTGTCAACACGACGAAACAACTGCTCCATTTCATCTGCATGATCATGTGAAGGACTAAATAGTTGAGCAATTGCATAAATTTTTTTTAAAAACACAGATAAAATTTCCTTACATTTTAGTAAAAGAACCTATTTTTTAGAATAACCTTAATTTTTTGTGAAATAATTCTAGTTCTATATATATATATCTATGATATAGAACTAGAATTATTTGTTTAATCTATATTCAAATATATCTATGATCTTACAAAAAGGAGAATTGTACCTTTGAGTAGCGTTTACTTAAAACATCCTTTTTTATTGCCTAATAGTTCTATTTTTCATCGTTATGATCTTGCTATAAAGATAATAGTGCAAAAAATCTAGTTTTACGTACGCTTATGCAAATTTTTAAATTCATAATAAAGCAATGTTTAAAAAAAAAATTCTTAGATGTGCAACAAATATATTTAAAAAATGCTTTAATATATGATGATGAAAAGCAATTTTTAAATAAAAATGAAGTGTTTTCACAAAATTTCATTTTATTTATTTAAATAACATACTTAGAAATAAAATATTTTTTTATTAACAAAGAATTTTTTTAACTGTAAATAACTATGCCAAAGTAATACTAGATTATACTTACAAAAGTTGTATTTTCGAAAAGTATTTTTGATGATTTTGTGCGAACAGAATATATGATTAAATTCCCATTTTTATCTCTGAATTCAATTTGATCATCTGAAATAAAAAGAAACACAATGATTCATTTTCTCTAAAATAAAATAAATAAATACATGCTCTCTTTGAAAATAATTAAATATTCAATACTTAACGTAAAACTTACGTAACTCAGAATATAAAATGTATGTGATTTTGTTCACATATAATAATACAGACTATAAATATATTATCTGAAATACATTTTTGATTAAATAGTTGTAGATCAGAATGTCCTATAAAAGTTAGCTTTATTATATTATCTTGTGTTGTGTGCATACAATTCATTGATTTATCTTAAAAATAATTGAGCTCAAAAATAAAAGTTTTTTAATATATTTATTTTTAACCATGAAGAAGCTATAGATCTTTTGAAAGTTCCATTCTTTTACTATCTTAGGAACTAAGACATCTAGCGGGGGTATTTCTAAGTTATAAATAATCCTAAGTATAATTGTGACAGCTGTTAGAACCATTTTTGATGAAATATTCTTTTATTCATTTTGGTTTCAATATCCAATTTGTTATCGATATAAAAATTAAAGGTATTATGTATGCAATTAGTTTTCTTATTGATAATAGAATTCTTGTAGTTCGTTTTGCCCATTAGATTTCACTCCTCTCCTATTAATCAGTTCCTAATAAAAATATATATTAGTGTACAAACTAGAATTCCCTCAAAATATTCTGATCATAACTGTTTCCAAAACTATAGAAAATTATGGCTCAGATTTACTATAAGGCCGCTCTTGGAGTGATTTTCCAAAATTGGTGATAAATAACAATTTCTGGCAGCCCAACCAGTTCCGATCAATCACAGATGAGGGATTCCGACCAATGAAAAATGGTGGATTCTGATAAAACGGGAACCGACCAACGAAAAATGGAATATTATGTTTATTTTCAGACCTTGCTTGTTCAGATTGGTGAAGTTGGCAAGATGTTTGTCAATTTTTTTAAAAAGTCGCCAAGAGAGACCATACAGTAAATTTCTACCCAAAATTATATATCTATATACATTTTTAAAATTATACACTTTAAAGATTATTTAAAAAAAAATTATCTTTATCATTAACGCCTGCTTGAAATAAATTTAATTTTAAGAAAAAATTATGTACCGAATTATTATATAGTAACTGGGTTTTAAATACAAGTTAATTGCAAATGAGAATGACCCGAGGTTAAAAACATAATTTAAAGAAATTGACAGACGTTCTGTTATTGCTAACGCATATTAATGAAATAGATTCTAATATTTTTTTCATTGAAAATATTAGAATACAGAATAGTTCATAACCCATCAAGAATATTATTTTAAAATTGTGAACTGTGTGCATTTCATTATTTTACTTTGTAATGGCTTTAAATGAAAAAAAATGGTTTATTGGATTCAATAAAATATTTTCCTTAATTTTTTTTAATTGAAATGCTTTACCACTTCCTTGAAAGAAATAACTTATTATGGAATTCTAATTGTTTCTATTCTAATTGTCATATAAAAGAAATTGAATAAATTATTTTTTTAAATTCATTGTAAGTTGAGAAATATTTTACTTTTAGGAAAATCCAAAGCTCAAATCATTAATGCTCATTAGTGTTAAATAAAACAACGATAATTTTGTGAAATTTTAAACAGAAGCTTATACATACACTATTTCTAGTCGAAAGCTGACTATAACATTTAATGAATATTTTTTTGGAATAAATAAAATTTTACAAAGTCCTGAAATAACTGATCCTTTCAAACTTGATATTGAGGTCTTTTACATTGTTTTTGAATAGATAGTGAAAAATATAAAAAAATCTATATTTCTTTATAATTTATTCCTAATAAAGTATGTTTAGGTATTTTTAAGGAATTACTTTTTTAAAAGATACTAACATTAAATTTTATATATCCAGCATACATTCTTGTATCTGAAGTATAATTATGTAAGAAATAAATACTGGTAAAACTAATTAAAACCACAAATACATATGCAATATTTATACAAACGTAAAATTCAGAGATATGCTAAATGAACCTCACGTATTTTTTTCGCTTTTAAAATTACCGTATGCACTAAGTCCCAAATCAATTAGAAGTAAATTAACATTAGTAAGCATGCTTACTATCTCTATAAATATCTTATAATTGTCAAAATGTATAATGTTTTTAATTCAGGAAACATTTCTCAGGCTTCAATTATATTTCCAATTTTTAAAAATAATTGGCAAAATGTGCTAAAATAAGATAAATCATTTAAAATGACCTTAACTTTTCGCTTATTTTTAAGAACTTTAAGGAAAAACTGTAAAAAGCGTTAAAATGTATTTTTTAATTAAAAAATTTTTTTTTTAGAAATTATTTTTGACATGTTTTTAACAAAAGTTATGCCTTATTAAAACTAATTGACATATAATTGGAATAAACGGCTAAAATATTTTTTCTCTATTTTTAATATAGTATGTGTATTAAAATAAATTTTTGAGGTCTGAAATGTTTAATTTTTATTTATATAGATGTTTTATTTACGAAAAGGGAATGCTTTATTCTTAATATATCTGTTATTTGTTGACACATTTTTTACATTGCAAAATATCTTATGGAATTTTATATATTTTAAGTATATTTTTGCCTTTAACAAACCTAGATTTTTCATAAAATATTTTTTCTTATATTGTGATTCCTATAAAAGGATCACAGTTTTATACTTTCTAAATGTAGCTTTTGAAATGTTGATTATATTCATAAGTTCCTGTATTTTCTATTCAGAATTTCAATGACATGGAAGCGTTTTAATAAAATTTGTCCTGAAACTTAATAGCTGTATCTCAGCTATATATGTGTGGAAGTATATTTTTTCCAGTATCAAGTAAATCATTATCCATTAAAAAAATATAAAATTTTCCAACTTCCAAATTATGCTGTTTAAAGCTCAAATATTATAAATATTTCCCGTATTTTTGCTTCTAGCTGAAGACACAAATAAACATCCTTTTCAATTAGAAAAATGATGCAAGCTTGTTCTATTTAGTGCGTAGAAAAATGAATCGGGAAATACTTTATTAAAAAGCAAATAAATAGCAATTTTAAACTTTAAATTTTTTAGTAAGTTTAGACTTATTTCAGAATTTTAATTTTTAAATATATGTTTGTAAACTTTGGCCACATTTTTTTCTGTATGTTGTTTTAATTACTTCTATATGAAAGTGTGCGTTTATTGAAATCTATTTATTTATTTTTATATTTTCCTAATTATTATTATTTCATTTCTTTATTTAAAAAATTTCTTTGTATACGAAAAATGTAAATGATATGTAATAAAATTATAGATTCTTAAATGTTAGATTTAGTAACTGATAAGAAATCATCTCTGAAAAATGAGCAAATTTATTATCAAAAACTTACACTCAAATGTAAACATGGATTATATCAAAGTACTTTAAGCAACAGAGGTAAAAAAACTTTAATTAAAATGCTTTCCACAGTAATTTGGAAATCAAATTTGTTTAATTATTCATTAGTGTGAAAAAATTAACTTTTAAAACATTTACCTACAAGGGAAATATTACGTCTGAAACAAGAATATTATTTCCTAAGAAAGTTATTATGCACTTTTTTGCTGGAAGATTACATAAAATGCCTTTAGCACAGATGTTACATATAAAAGTAATCTATTGGTTATATCTAACTGACATACATAATGCAATACATTATAAAATATTTTTGTACACAGAAGTTAAACAACAATCTTAATGTATATATAAAAAGGAAATATAAAAAAAAAACTTATATATATTGAATATAAAATGAAGAGCTGATTTTAAGATTTGATAAAAAAAAAACTTCTTCCATAGAAGCTTATACCAGTAAAAAAAATCGTAATAAAATACACGAAACTCTTCTAAGAAAAGACAGAGTGAAAATTAATTAAATAAAAGTAGTTTAATTATTCTGCTGTAGAAACAAAATCTTACCATCATCAGAGCCAGAACATGGCTTAATAGTTATGATTTTGAAATATTTAAAAAATACTACGTTCAGATGTCATACTGGACAGAGGAAAACAAATCTATTTTTTAATTTATACATAATGTCAAACTCTATCTCTAGCTCTCTAAGGGAATAAATCACGGCATTTAAAACTTCTTATTTTTACTCAGACGGAACGGCATTTAAAATATATTCACTTCAATCATCAGGAATAATATTATTATGGAAAAAAATGACACCACATTAAACAAAAATATAGATTTTAGGCATTAATAGTTGGCCTTTAGGTTCGATTTCATCTCTTAATCTTTGGTAGCTTTATAACGGATACTTTGTTATTCAAAAGTATGGAGATGGACACATTTTTTTTTATCAAATTACAAAGAAATGAATACTGTCAAATTTATTTAGAATCATATTATAGAGATTCTCTGAAGCACATTTGTTGCCCCTTATCATATACAGTCAACCCTCCTACAACGCGGTACTCCTACAGCGTGGTTTCCGTTCAACAACGTCCCATCAGTTCTTTCCATGCACTCAATGAATGGTTTAAATGGATTTATATAAACATTCAAGCTCATTTCTTAGCCGTTTACGTCATTGGTTTCAGTCGTCTTAGAGCTTTTTCACAGTACGTCTCGTTGGTGATCGATTCTTTCGAAAATTTTGTCTGCAACGAATTCTAAAATTGGTATAGCATTTTTTGTGGTTTATAATTGGACAACATTACACAATACTGTAAGTAATATTCTTCATTTGTTCTAATATAATAATAATTAACCCTAGATTTGCATCATGTCAAACACAAAAGAAACAAAGAAAGGATTAAAAAGAAAGTTTATATTGCTTGAAGATAAAATCCAAATTTTAAATCGCTTAGAAGAGGGGCGTATGTTGCAAAATCAACAAATTTGAATGAATCTACAATTCTAACCTTAAAGAAAAATGCAGATAAAATAAGGAAAACTATGGCAGATGACTGTCCATTAAGCATGAAACGTGTTACTGGCACACGAAATTCTAATATGGTTAAAATGGAACGGGCGTTAATGATCTGGTTGGAAGACTGTATAGACAAAAATGCTCCTATCAGTGGAAATCTTATCAAGCAGAAGGCACTTAAAATCTATTAAAGTTTAAGGAATATTGGGTATTCTTATGGAGGGCTAGAAAATCATTCGTTTGTCTTGAGTAAAGGATGGTTTGAAAACTAAAAAAAAGGTACACATTGCACAATATTAAGTTTCAAGGAGAACAAGGCCTAAGCAGATGCTGAGGCTGCCCAAAATTATAAACTGGAACTAGCTAGACTTATCAATGAAGGAAGTTATTCACCTAATCAGACTTTTAAAGCTGATTAGACGGCGTTATATTGGAAAAATACCATATAGGGCCTTTATTTCAAAATGGAAAAAAATTGATTTTCAAAGTTTTATAGGTTTTTGATAACGCTGGCTGCCACAACATAGAACAGGATCCTCCAAATGCGAAAATTGTCTTCCTTCCTACTGACTGCACTAAAACAATCTTTGGACCAAGGAGTCATTCAAACTTTAAAAATGTACTACACATGCCAACATTTCCAAACCATTTTCGACATATTAGAAAGTAGTGAAAATAAAAGTGTGGATGAAATTTTCTATTTCAGATTGTATTAAGACCATGCCATTGGCTTGCGCGGAAATTAAACCACCAACGCTTAATCCGTATTGGAAACTCCTTTTACCTCAAATAGTTCAAGCAATGCAAGATGATTCTACAATTTCATTCCCACTTACAGAAATAGTAAACACTGATTTTCATTTAAGCGACGAAGAATTTGCAGTAAACCATCAGTATGTAAAAGAACTAGCACTCGGGGAGGAAACTTTAGATGTGGAAGAATTGATGGAATTAGTTGATACACTTACCTCAAATGCTTTGTAAACGAAAATAAGGAAAGCGAACGGGTACCAAATATCAATTTACAGGATGTAATAAAAGGGATAAATTTGGCTAAAGAGTTAGAACTTCATTTAATTTAAACTGATCATTCAACGGTGCGCAGCGTAAAGTTTAACAGAGAATTAAAAAATTACTTAGCTCTCTATATATAAGTTTTAGAAAAAAAAAAGATACAAGCGAGAACCAATGTGAAAATGAACCAAGTAAGGAAGACATTTTGCCCATTAAAAGTAGACCAGTTAGGCGACTTATATCTGAATGATGAATGTTGAAAGATTACATAATTTTACAATATACTTTCTTGTTTTTGTTGGAAAACAAATTTTGAGTTTTGTTTTTGTTTGTTTTTTTTTTCTTTCTTTTTTTTTAAATCGTTTCCTTATATGAACTCTTCAATTCAATAAAAATAATTTATCTTGTCTTATGTATTTATTGGTCTCCATATAACGCGGTACGAATGTTGTGGTTTGTACTAAATCTGAGTTTCTTATAACGTAGTTTCCATTCAAGGCGGTAGATGGATTCCGTAGAACGCGCTACGAATTAACCTGGTTTGTACGAGGAATCTTATTGCACGGTTTCCAAATAACGTGGTACGCACTCACCGCGTTATAGGAGAGTAGACTGTAATTGCTCTTATCAGTAAATATATTTTAAGCTCCTGATATGTTAATGACGTTTTGTTGTTGTGGTAGTTGAGCCTGTCATTTGAGGGCTACATGAAATCATTTTTCGTTTAAGTGGATAACTTCACTTTCTCTGTATTGTTCTAAGCTTCTTTAACCCTTCTTTGCATAATGGTGGAAATTTCCATCATAACCTATAATGCCCAAAAATTATATAAAAGAACAAGTTCACTTTAAGTTGATCGTGTTTGGTTACCTTTTTAATTTTCATTGCATAAAAAGAAACATAGCTGTCAAAAATAAACTAGTGTCATTATCAGTGAAACGAGTTTAAAGTTGTCTCATTCCGCTGTTTGTTGTAGTTGCAATAAACGTATGATTTCGTTTATAATTTTGTTTTATTATATTAGAGTTTCTATTGCTAAAAAATTGAAAATGAGTGGAAGAAAGGTTTGTAACACGTGTTTCTGTTATTTTCCTCTTTTATTTCTATTTAGTACTAAGCTAATGATCTAACTTTGGATGATGATGGAAATTTTTAGCATATTGTTTTTTGCTCAATTTATACTATAAATATATACTAAGATTTTTTTAACCATTTTTCCTTTAATTTTGAACATGAATTATACCAACTTGATTAATTTCACCAATAAAGAAAAAACCATGCAAAGAAGGGTTAATTTTGATATAATGAGATTCGTTTTCATGTTAATGCATTTTCTCATATTGCATTTAGCAGTAAAATATTGATAGGACTTTAAACAAGTACTCCATTATTAACATAAATCAAAGGTGATAAGAGTATTTTTCAAAATAAACAAGACGCTCCATGAAATGAAGTATCCAACATTTGATCAATATTAACTTTCGATATATTAATATTACAAAAACTGATGTTCATATTTAGATTAATTTATTGTATGTAAGAGGATCACTGCATAATATAGGTCTTCTGCAAATATTGTTACTTTACTTCCATTATACTGTCCATATATGATGAACAACATATAATAATACGATGGTATTTATATACCTAATAAATCAAATAAATATATGACTGTTCAGAAATTAAATCCGATACAGTCTTAGTTACTCTCGAAATTTCATTAGCTAATATATCGTTTTGTAACTAATTGAATGTAATCAATTACAAATTTTTCTAAAAAAGAACACGTTAACTAGATCTTATGTCTGGAACACGTTAACTAGATCTTAAACTGGGTGGAAGATCTTTTCTTATTCTTTACTCAAGTTTTTTTTATTGAAATATATTTTTCAAATTGCATTTTGATGAAGCATAATTATGAAAAATATATTTAACATTCATTTATTTAAAAATATGTTATACTCAACATATTTATATTTATATAGCAAATACAAGAGTTACTCAATATTTATAGCATATTTTCTGAAATTCCCATATTTAAATAACTGAATCGATATTTCATGAAATCAGGATGTTAGATAGTTTGGTTGAAATACAAAAATTCAGTTCTATTAAACAAATAAGTAAATATTTGTTGTTGTTGTTGTTGTCGTGTCTATGCGTAAGTGTGAAGTGCAAAAAAAAAACAAAAATTCTACAGTCCACCAAAAGTCTTGTTGATGAGATCTGCTAGTTCTGGAGCCCGATGGCTAAATAAATTTTTATTACGGTGAATAATATTTTTAATAGATGTATTTTTAATAAATATATTGTTTAATAGAACTGAATTTTTGTATTTTAACCAAACTATATAACATCCTGATTTCATGAAATATTGATTCAGTTATTTAATATGTAAATTTTTATTGAAAAAAAATAACTGCTTATTTTGTTATGGTTAGCAGAATACAATTCTATTTTTAGTCATATAAACTTAAGCAATTAAATTGTGAATACAAATAAAAAACACAATAAAATATAAGAATGGTTGAAAGATTTAGTTAATGATTTGACAATACAAATTATTCGATTTTTTTGAATTGAAAACTGTGAATCCCTTAACATATAAAAATATTCTGAGATTCTGTCTCAGTCACTGTTAAAGACCGAAAGATTTTTTTCTTTTTTCATCGGATGTAATTAGAAATGTAGTTTTGAGGTCTTTCCCAAATTTCAATTTTCTGAGAAATAATGTTGACTTCTCCATAAATCTGAATGTTTTTTAGGGAATATATTTTTAGTTTCTGTAGATTTATTATTTGTTTGGAATATAAATGCAAAAATCCATCAAATAATTTTTACACTTTTAATATGCATTCATTTAACTAATTAAAATGAATTAGTATCAAATTCTGTTAAAATGAATTAAAATTACAATATATTTATCAAATGCACTGATTGTCATCTATAATTTAGTTAATATCTCATTTGTATATGAAAACAAATAATTTTCTTATATCTTGTTTTATAATTAAATTTAATTTTGTATATTAATTATTCTAAAGTTTAATCATTTATTAACTAAATTACATTAGTTCTTACACAATTTATTAATTTAATTGTATACATTATTGCCTTTATACGTATAATGCATGCATTTAAATTTTAGAAGCACATTCATTTAACATAAAATTATTAAATATGTTAAAGCCTTTGATAGTAAGTTACATTAATAAACTAATATGTTACATTTCAAACGAAACCTATAATTGTTTTAAAATTTTAATAGTCAAAAATAAACAATTTCCATAGTTTTTATTATTTAAAAAATATTGAACATCTACATATTTCTTTTATAAAACTACTATTTTTAAAGCATTTGGTGTCTTGAACAAATATTTTACTTACATTTATTTTATACATTAAATAATTATTGTAAATAAACAAGTGCATTCAAATTGATGAGGAAACTTATAAAATAAGGAAAATGTACATTAAATGTTTAAATAAAATTAGTAATATACATTTTAATCAGTGTTTACCTGATATCCAACTTCCATTGAATCTTCTAGGATTAAAAGTCCCATCTATAATTTCTGACAGCTGTATTCTATCACCCGAATTTCCATCACCAGTATTCCCTGAAAAGTATATTAAACTGAATATTTTTGTGTATTTTATAATTAAAGAGAATGTAAAAATTTATCTATTGAAGAGATTATTATTCACATTCATATTCCCATGCATAGTAAAATAAGCAATTTATTAATTTTCTTTTTTAATTAAAAATTATTTTTAGAAATATAGCCAAATTTTAGAAATGAAGCTGCTAATTTTTATTGATTTTTATCGAACTAGCACGAAAGAATCACATAAGTTATAACAAAAACAAAAGAAAAAGATTATTCACACACGTTCCTTAATTGAAAATAAAATCAATAGATTTTTAAAGGTAGAAATGAGTCAATGTTGTTTTTAAAGGAGTGAAAACAATCTTTTTTTTTAATGTTGTCGCCATGTGAACAAGCCCAACTATGATTCCAAACTATGGTGCACTTTTCTCTGTTGTTTCTTATTCCTAAATTTTGCACTACCCTACAATCCTTTAACATTTGCGTGTAGACTCCAATTTCAGGATCATTATAATCGTATTTATGATTGAATTTTGCATGAAAGAAACTTCCTATTTTGGAGCAATGAGAATAAATTGTACTTCGATCTGCTCTACTTTCAATAATATTTCCATACAAGTTTGATTCAGGCGTTTCGAAATCAGTGATAAGTTATGAATATTTTATGATTCCACATATATCAATAAAAAAATTGTTTTTGAATCATTCATTGAAATTCTTTTTAGTTTTGTAAATAGGCTGTCATCAATTTTCCTAATAGATTCTGTCCACCTATTGTCCATCATGTGTTGCCTTTCTTCTGCATATCCAAAAGGTATAGTTCTCTTATGTAATAGTTCTAGTTGACAGTTTGGTCAGAAAATTGCAAGTGTTTTTTTACAAACTTGATATTATCTCTTTGAACCACAACATGAGAAAAGTAGAGTTGTACAAAACGGGTATTCGGCTTCCTTCAAACCAGTTTTAATTTCCTACAGTTGATCACATTTTCGTAAGATGTTTTTCAAAAAATACGTTTCCTGAAATATAGTTTCCTTTCGTAAACATTCCCATTTTTGTCTTTTCGTAATATGTCATGTATTTTTAACAGCAAAATCTTTCGTATTCTGTATAAGGGAGATCCCGAAATCGCATTTTTATCACACAAAATGGTGGAATAAATCTGCAAGAAGTGATTTCAATACTTTAACAGAAGGGTTTGTTGTATATTTTATGGAAATACTTTAAACAGACACGCATATAAAAGTTAACATTTTTCTTTTTTATAAGAGGATATTTACAATACTATTCAGAATATATTATAATAGTCATATTTTAATTTAATTTTTTCTTTTTAATACTATTCTTCACTACTTTGCCAAATGATCCGAGACCACGAGGCCCTTGTTTGATAAGCTTTCAGTCTACCAGAATAATTTTATTCATGTTATAAGATGAATAAAATAACTCTGGTATTTTGTAATTGAACATTGAAGAAATTCATTTAAATTACAAATTAAGATACATTGGCCAAAATTTCCATAACACTTGAGGGAATATTGTACAGAATAATATAATGTGTATAATTTATTTGTTTTAAATGAAATATAAATAGATATTCCAAATTTCACTCTGATGATTTTTTCAAGCCTTAACGAAAATTGGTATTAAGGAAAAATTCTTACTTATTGTAAAATAACGATCTTCCTATTTGATCTTGTGAAGTTTAAAGCAAATAATCAAGTTAATGATTATTATATATAAATGGTTTTTCACCATCCAAAGAGAATAATACAACATTATATAAATAAATGAGATTCATCTAAAATTGTAGAAACTGCGAGCAATTCTCATTTAAGTTCTGCGCATAAATATAAGCTTTGAATCCTCATTTTACACACTGCAATAAACGACTCTTGCTGTTTATTCATAAAATTTAGGTATTTTACAAATTAATTTTAGTTAATCCATTCGAAATTTTTCTTTTTAAAATATTATTTTTATTTGTGATAAAAATAAGCTTTGTAAAAATGGTAATCAAAAGTTACTTATAGTTTATTATTATTAGTTATGGAATATAACCAATAATTTAAATTAAAATTTTAGGGAAAATAACTTCTAGGTGAAAACGTGATCCATTCCACTTTATGCGCAATTCTTTCTTTACATCCAATAAAGATTCCTTAAATAGAAAGGGAACATATTTTGTTCAGTGGATAAAGCCCATTTTGAACCAAATGTGATAATAAAGTGCATGTTTTCCTTTATAAAAGTAAAATAAAAAATTCCTATTGCTCAAGTGACTTAGTTATTTGTTAAAATGTAATGCAATATATTTTTTTTTAATTTTGTTGATACATAGAGTTATTAATATCATGATTATGCACCATAAACAAGAAACATATCAAATAGTATTTTAAAAATTATTATAATGTATGTGATTGTTTTAAATATAAACATTTTTTTTATAATTTTACACTATTTATTATATAAAAACATTCATTTTAAATTTATTTTTGTCTCTGGAACAAGAAAAGGGAATTACATATTTTTATTACTTAATTATTATATTTCACTCTATAACATTTTACTGCAGTTGTGTAATATGATTATTAAATAATTTTATTGCAATCATTACATATTTGGCATAAAATGTTGCTATTAAATAAAGTATAATATATGAATTTCCTTACTACACTAAAATCGTAGTTATTCATTCATTAGCAAATTAAAATTAATATGAAATTAAACTTTATGACTTTAAATAGGAAAAATAATTACGAAATCGGAATTTTACTACTTTTATACAATGAATTCATAATTTCAAATTTATATAAAAGTTTATTTGTACTATTTTAGCATTTAAATAATTTTTCATGATTAACGATTCTTTTGTGATCGGTGATAACATTGAATGTCGTGATGTGTGTGAAAATCGGTGATATTTCACTAATATGCTTAACAGTTTAAAGTAATTTATAACCGGAACTACTTGAACTGGTGTAAATTATGTGTAACAGGTGTGAACTTTGAATCGTATCATAAAATTCCTTTAATTTCAACAATAATAATAGAACAACATAAAAGAAGATTGTCAATTACTTTTCTTTGGAATGACTTGTTAAATTTTATAAGTATAAAATTTTTCTTTTTACTTATAAGGTAATTTAAAATTTTTGGATGTGTACACACGGCTTACAAAGCTATATGGAAAAAAGTTTGATATGTTTTATTTTCATATTTTATCTGAGATTGAAATAGTCAATATCTTCAATTATCAGAGTATAGTTACGTAGCTTATTATAATCGCGCGTTAATCTATACAATTAACCATTATTTGTCATTTTGTATTTATAATATTTGATAATTATTTTTATATATTTTGTTTATTATTTTGATAAATCATTTTACAATTGAAAATGAATATCTCCAGAAAGGTTCTTTGATCCTTTGACATCATCCACATTTGGCTAATATGAAAAGATCTTAATAAAATTTCAGAGTCTACTTAACTGGAGAATGAGAGTTTTACTGATTTTTATCTAGTTTGTTGTTTGATTAGAACATAACTTTAGTGTTAATGCAATTTTAGTCAAATCTAAATAAAAGTGAAGTTAGTATTTAATTCATCCTAAAGTTAATTATTTTACAGATATCATTTATATAATCAAGTAATAACAATTAATTTAATTTTGATTTTCACTTAAAGAAAACCAAATTATTGTTTCATATCAATTTATATAATTTTTTTAGTTTTGATATTATATTTTATTTGAACTAGAATTTTAACTTAGTTTCATTAGATAATTTATCTAGGTTTCTTTTGTCTATGATAGGAAAAATTAAAAAAAAATGTGCCCACTTAAGACTCAGTATTAAATCTTATTCATTTTAAATTTTATTAAAGAAATCATTTTTATAGCACTGTATGCAGATATGTCTTTTTTTTAAATTATTATTATTAGTAAACAGAATACTCCAAGAAAAAAAAAGTTTCAAAATAGATTTCATTTCACAAACACGATTGTATTTTTATAAGTTTAATGTTAATTAAGAATTTTTATTGAACTTTAAAATTTATATTTGATTAACTCATGCTTGCTTTTAGAAAGGAGTTTTTTTGTTTATTTAAAAAATGAAAGATTTTACTTTAAATTTTGAATTACCTTCGTAATTAAAAGTTTAATTGTGTGAATGATTGTATAGAAATGAATTCTTTTATTAGAATAAAGCGCACGATACCGTTAACATCCATGCTTTTCGTTTGAAAAAGACAGAATTTATTTCTAATAGTTTAACTCATTTTCCATTATATTCTTCCTTAGAGAAAGGTGATATTTTCAATCATTAAGAATGTGTGTGTTCGCTGTTTAAATAAATATTAAAACCTTAAAAGTTTGAAAATAAATCAATAAAAGAAATTCAGGATATATAGATTCAAATGATTTCATAGATTTTTCATTTGAAATTTAGGGATAGTATATTTATTAGTAGACTAAATGAATCTAGACAGTTGCTTATGTGTTTGTGTTTATTTGAATCTCAGAGCAGTAATAAATTTCGGCAAGAATCTTAAAGCTTATCAAATAATTGCATCTCCAGGGTTTTAGTGCAAGAAAAGGAACAAGAAAAATAGCTTTATTATATTTATCATATTTCTTCTTACAGATAGTCTAAATTTCAGTTTCTAAATTCATATTACTCTTACATATTCTTTATATAACTTTAATTTGGGTTTATTACGCATATGCTACATTCTAATTTGTTAAAGTCACAGCAACTATGAAAGTTAAAGAGCATGTTAATATTTATGAAAATAAAGTGAAATTATATCTTCTGATATTTAACTCTTGTTCTGATAACTACACAATAAAGAAGAACAAATTATTAAATAAATACTAATTTCATAACCAGAATTTTAATTCTGCGAATTTATTGATTTTTAAATTGCGTATTTTATGTGTTCAAAAGCATTACAAACACTCTAGATGGTTTTTAAGTATAAAACTTTTAGCACACGAATAGGGTTTAAAATTTCAATTAAAAACTTTTGAAACTGAGAGTTTTCAAATCAAAGTTGCAAAAATCACTTTTGTAACTTTTCCACAATTTATTTCATAACATAATTGATTTAATAAATAACATAGCTAGAAACCATTGGGGAATATGTAGTAGTGTCGTGAGCTTTTATGAGGATATTGGTAACTAGACTGCGGGATGATAATCATGGGCGTCGGCTTATTGAGGATCGAATGCTATTAACTTTCATTTTTGTTTGGTATACTGATTGAAGTCCAGTAATTTAGATGATAAATGTGTTTTGTGGAGCATTAAGGTTGCCACATTTCTCTTACCAGGTAATAAAGCAAAGATAAAACTTTTTTGATTGGTTAATACTTTTAGTTGTATTCTATTTTTGAAGCGAACTTGGTGACAACTCTTGCAAAAACATTGTTGTTCTTGAAAATTATTTTTATTGTCATTCTTTATCCAGATACTGTATGGTACTATATTTGGATGTAACTGGTCTGTAATAGATGGTAATGATGCCAAATCACTCGTAAATGAATTATATATAATTAGAACATTTACTCATTGTTCTATGATATTGACTTGACCTTTTTTACTAACCTTGTGATTAATACTTTTTCATAATATAACATTATTCTAATTTTAATGAAAGTAGTCACACAGTCACACGCCTTTGTTTCACATGTAAACAGAGTTCTTGTTTACATGTGAAACAAAGGCGTGTTTTTCATTTTTTCTAACATTCATGTCTAATCTATTAGTGGTATTCGGAATAAAATAATATGAAATTTGTAAATAAACAACATAAAATACAAATAGCTTTTTATCTATAAATAACACAAAAATTTAGAGTAATTATATAAAATATGATTTAAAGCATTGGAATAATATATAATCAATTTAAAATCAATCATTTGTTGATTATGCATATTCTTAAAAACAATTTAATGTTATATAACCTTTTAAAATAATCATCAGAAATCAACTCTATTGTAAAATAAACATTTTAAACAGCTTCTGGCTCACATGGATTTAATAAAATTATAATACATATTTTGATCAATATATACTAACATGCATACTATTTAAAGTAAAAAATTCAATAGAAAAGAAAATACCATAAGAAAATCAACATTAATAAAACAATAAAAAAAATAAAAATTTGTTTAATTGATAAATGTTCTCCCTGAAGTATTTTCTCAAGAAGTATTTTTTGTGGATAAATATATGTTTTATGACTACTTTCTTTTTCAAGATTTTATGATGTTACAATCTTGATTAATGATATAAATCGCAATTGACATAACGGGATGAACGTAAATGGCTCTAAATTTAAAACATCTTTTTGTACACGTAAAGTAATGCTGACGAAATAGTGAGTTCTCATTTACTCAACAATACTCTATGACAATGCAAATAAGGAAAAAAAAACATTAATGCCAGATAATACTGAATTATATAGAGTTTGACTTTCCACAGAATTATTGTATTTTTGGTGCAGTAGAGTTTCATTTCACTCTTTTGAAACAAATCAAACAAAACTTATGATAAAAAAAAAAATCTATTCTTCTTGCTTTGGATTCAAATATTTTAGAAGGAGTATTTCGCATCCATGCAAAAAGGAATAGTTTGGTATATAGGTCACTACCATGTTAATATTATCCATCCTCTACAAGGAATATTTTCACTCCTTTTATACAGTAAAATTATTCTCCTTAAGCATAATTGAAATAGTTTCAAAGAAATATCATCATATAATTTTCTATATTATCAGACATTTTGCTACTCTAGACCGTATGAAATTTTGATGTTACACTATTATTTTCTAATAGTTTTTACTATCTCATTTAATCTTCTGGAAAAAGTAAATGGTTAAATTACATGAAATTTGATGGCTAAATTATAATTATAAAATAATAACAGAAACAAAATATCAATATGCAGATTCATTATTCGTAAGATATTAATCCACTTTAACCATTTAACTTTTCTAAATACATATTAGACACAATGAATTTAATTATACACATTCAAAATAAATAAATTTGTTAAATTTCCGAATTTGTGCCTGATACTTCATATGTATCTTTAATAAGATAATAAAAATATATAAATCATTATTACTGGAAAATAACAAAGCGTGTTTGAATTTTCTTACTGTGAAGATATATCAATTATTTTCTTAGGGAAAATCTCATTCATGAATGTTAGGATGATATTGAAATTTAAAATAAAAATGGTTTATTTAATAAATTTTTTATGTGGTTTTAAGAAAATCGGAATCATATTTCTCAAAATAACTTATGAATTAATTGTAATTTAATTATAATTCGTAAACAGGATTTTGCAAAATTAGTTTAAAAATAGTGATATTTATTATAGTTGTGTTTTCGTTATTTAAAATTAACTCTAAAATATCATTATCAAAAAATTATTTCCGTCATATATTTAATTTGAAATAACAGATTGAAATATATTTAAACAATTCAAATTTTATTTAGCATATTTTAGTTTAAGTTCTTTTGTCGAAGTATATTCTCGAAATAATGAAAACATTTTATGTTTGAAACTTAACTTATTCATAATTAGCGATTTAAAATTTTGAGAAAAATTTTGGCTTAATGTGAATTTTCTATATAATGTGAATTTTCCAGTATAGAAGAATAAGGAAATGATAATTCTTATCACTTAAAAATAAAAATTTATTTGCATTAATGCAGGCTTCTAAACTTAATCCAAATTTATGATGCTGCTCTTCAAACTCATATCAGTTTCTTTTGTTTTAGGAGCTAGAAGCACAATTACACATTGATTCTTTCTGTTAATTTCTAAGTGGAAATTCTGATTTATCGTTACTAATTAAAGTAACGATGTGAATGTAAGTAACAAATCACATTCAGTGTAAAGAAGAATAAAACGAGTTAAAGCTTTCTGAGGAACTAGACATTTCCAGAAAGTGCTTTATCATAGTTTGCGTTCAATTAGAGTGAAATTAATCTATTTTTTTATTTATTCCCAATTTTAAGAGATAAAGAAATTATTTTGAACAAAACATCATATTAAACGAATGATGCACGATTTATTTAATATTGAATAAATATTAATAATATTTCACAGATAGTATGACAATCTTAGAATTCTGAATTTTTATTCGCCTATATAATGTTACCACAGAGATAACTTAAACTTATTATCATGATATTTTAAGCAATAATTAAATATTTTTCTAATAGAGAAAGAATTAATATTTTACTAATATCTTATTTAGATAAATAAATTGTAGTTTTAATTGCTCTTAAAATTTATTTATCAAAAATGTTTCATACAATTTGGATGGACATTAAATTCTCTATTGTACTCAGTTTGCCCTATTTTCAGAATATCCATATTGTGTGTTTTACAAATGAAATTATGCATAGCATTAATTCTCCTTACTTTAATCATTAATAGTAATTAGAAATAAAATAATGAATTAAAAGAAATCTAACAATAAAGTTTTGAAACATCCAAAAATGATTTTCACAGAATAAATATTTTAAAAAGTAAGCCAAAACTTACAAGATCGTGAACCATATTTTGCTTTAAAAACTGTATGCTAATGCCAAAAAACATAGTTAATCTATCAATAAGTTAGCAAATAGTTTAACAACTTGATAGAAAATTAAATATAATTGCTTAATGTCAATAAACTATAATTGCTTGCTTATTAAGCAGTTAAAAAAATAAATAATAACAATAAAATATTTTAGATATTTATTTAAGATATTTAATAAAATATTTAAGATAGTTATAAAATATTTAAGTTAATTTTATAACTAAAAATGCATTTTTAAATGTATTAGGAAAATTGAAATTAAAATGAAATAATTAAAATGAAAATATCAAAAATATTCACTTTAAGTAACTCTTTAAGAATTAAAGGATCTATACTGATAAGTATTTGTAGAAGTGTATCAAAATAAATTATTTTATAATTAATTAATGAAAATATTCTGTTATTTTTGATAATATGTAAATGAAGATATTTATTAAAATTAAGAAGAAATAAGAAGGTAAGAAAATGATATAAAAATTTGAAAAATAAAGGAAAATTCAAATATGAATATTTCTCAGAAATTATAATTATATTAATTATAGCATTAATATTTTAAAATGAAAAAAGAATGTATTTAAATAATTTGTTATTTAAAATTAATTGTTAGAATTAGATAAGAAACATTTCTGTTGAATATAAAGTAAATTTCATTTTTATTTAAAAATTCAATAAAAAATAAATTTAGATGAATTAAATTTAGATGAATTCAAGATGAATTAATGCACTTAATTTTCCAAGTTGTAATTTATGAAATATAATTAATCTACTGATTGGAAATTTTTTAGAAATGAAATACAAATTTTAATTAAAAACTTAACCAGTTGTTTCTAATAGTAACATCATTTCATGTGTTTTTAAAATAATGGTGTAAAAAAAAATTATCAAAATTAATGTATTAAAAGCTGAACAGAGAAATAATTATTTCTATTATAAAATTTATTATTTTATAAAAATCATTAAATACAATATATTAAAAATTATTAAAATCAAAATTTAAACTAACAATTTTAAAATCCAAAATATTTAAAATATATTTCATTCAGAAATAACAGAAACAATGAAGAAATCAAAGGTTGAGTTGAATTCTTGGCAAGAAGTCATTTAATGAAACGATAACTAAAAGTAAAATGTAATAGTTTTTTGATAATTAAATGACTTAAAACAAAATTTAAAATAATAGTGGAAAAAATTATGACAAGCACAATTCATAATGTAAATAGCATATAATATTAAATTAGAGCAAATTATTCCATTTATGTAAGCTTCATATTTTTAAACTGATAGACATTATTATGTAGCGAGAAATCAAAAAGTGTTCAAAATATTTTGTATTTTTTTATACTCAAGCAAATGTTTCAGTTTTAACATGCATTAAATTACAAGAAACTAGATAAAAATTGCGTCCGAAAAAAAATTTAATAATTATATAATTCGTCCTAATGCATCTTCAAATTAATATAAGTTGATCATGTCTCAATATATACTCTTTTTAGTTACACGAGATTGACCTTCATAAAAATATATAAATAAGTAATATATTCAATTATATATAATTTAAAATAGGAATTAACAATGCAAACTGAAAGATTTCCTATATCTCTTAAATTTACAAAAACCGAATTCTCGTTTATAATTTTTCTTTGTTTAATTTTTCTTTGTTATAATTTTAATTTTTCTTTCAAATTTATCTAATGATTAATAAAAGTAATTTGAAATAATGAACCATGAATTAGTGTAGAAACATAGTCAATCTGATATCAGAGTTTTACAAAATGTTACATTTATTTGAAAAGACTTATCATAAGGTAAAAGTAAAAATACTTAAAACAGAGAAAATGTTACATATTTGGAATAATCTGGTAATTTTGATGATGTTTCAAGGTTATATTATTATGCTGATGCTGCAGCAATATATTATGCGATGACTGCAGAATATAGAAGAAGTATTGGATCATGTCCACGATATTGAAGGGAAATACAGAGCAAATACGACAGGAATAGAACAAACACTTTATTAGATTTATCTATATAAAGAGATTCACATTGGTGCGTGTTTAAATACACCGGACATGTAGCAATGCAATTCACAGTGGAGGTCAGCTTAGCTGGTAACGACTCTTTATTAAATGCAAATTTATTTCGTGGCTATCTCATCATCATTTCTAATAAATTGTTGTCCTCTTCTTCGTTTATTAAAATTTATGTTTTCAAGCCTTTGACAGTTTTCAAAAAACTGCTGTGGGTTATAATTTCACTACAGATGCTATTTTTTTTTTCATTTCAGTTAAAGACATTATTCTAACCCCATTATTTTACTTCCGGAAAGAAACAAAAGAAAAAATATATAATTTCTTGCAAATAAATATCCTCGTAATTTTATAATTTTATGTTTGATAAAAACAAATTGTTTCTCTAATCCAAATGAGCTTTATCTATTGCTGAGATAAATGATTACATTGTGCATGCACTTTTATGCAAGATTCTTCAATAAATGGGATTACATTAAAATTTCATTTTTGAATTTGCATTTTATCAGTAATTTATATTATTTGAAAAATTATTTATTCATAAGAAACTTCGTTATTTGCTGCAATTAAGTGAAGAACTATAGTTTTGCTCTTAAAACTTGTTTTATTGTGATACAATATATAACATCCTTAAATAAACAGTCATCATAATATATTATAAAAATTGCAAAGTTATTTGCAGTGACTCAAAAGACTGAATTCAAATTTAATAAAGCTTCACAAGAACATATCAGCAAAAACACAGAAGACACATAATGTCAAAGTAATTAGTCTTTTTTGAATTTATTATTTTAAATAAATAATTATTTATGTTGTCATTCTTTAAATACTATATTTCAATAAAGTTTAATATTTGTAATTTAAAGAGTATTAAATCTGAGACAGATTAATTTCAATTGGGGAAATTCAAATTCAGTTTTACTTTATTAATATGGTGACTTATTCACTTTATTTCATTATTTAAACTACATAAACGTTTTTTAAGAATACATTTTCTTCAGCAGATGGCTTCATTCAAATAAATATCTTACTTTTATATACTTGTATTTTACATTCTGAAAATAATTTCTCGCTATATATATATATATATATATATATATATATATCCTGCTTTACATTACACAATGATTGCGAGGACAAGAGGTATCTATGTGAGGATTGGAATACCCTTCATTGATAAACATTGTAACTGCAAGTCAACTGGTACTTACCATGAACGGTGGCGTCTCAAGAATTTCCTATTGGGTGGTTAAATGTTATTGAATTATGTGATACCAAAACACTTAAGGAACTCTATGATAAATGGATAAGATACCCGTGTATCTAATACTATAATCTATTGCAAGTTAGTTAAATATTAAGATATCTATTTATAAAATATTGAAATTGTTTTATTTTCTCGATAATTAATGGTTTATTTTGTACAATGATTGACATTATTAATAAAGACATTTTAAATTAGTGAGTTTTTTTTATTAGTTTCTTTAATTGATGTTGTTTATTATAACCAATAAATGGAGGGAACACATTTTCTGAAAATATACTAGATGAATAAATATACCTTGAATACATAAATATGCTAAAATAATGTGTATGAAATCATTTTAGATTAGAGTTGAAATTGTTTGGTAGCAAAAGTATGATAACTTTGGTACTCCATTCAATCTTTCATGAGTTCGATTGTCACCATAATCGTGTACATGTTTAATCATTATAATCAACTTCTAAGTAAATATGACTATTATTTAATATTTTCAATTATATATATATATATATATATATATATATATATATAT
>JAPDSC010124090.1:0-19648 GCA_026290005.1 Latrodectus geometricus | reverse complement strand
ATATATGTATATGTATATGTATATATAAAGAAAAACAAATTGCTATTTCATGTTTAAAATATGCATCATAAAATGTTCTAATTATTTTATCTTTGACAACATAAAATCAACGTGAAAATACATTTCAATAAAACTTGTAAATTTACACTAGTTTATTCAATTAAAATGAGAACATATATTGTCAAAAATAGGTGTAATGTTAAAGTAAATGTGAACAGACAAATCTTATAATCACGTTAGAAATGACAAGGAATAAGATACGAGACGTAGTATCCGGTGTACATTAAAGCGTGAAATGGTGCTTGGAATGTGGAATAATAATACTTTACATTTTGTTATGACTAAATTATCATAAAACTAATAAAATAGACCAAATAAACATAAAAACAATAACTCAACCGTAATACTAGAAAAAATAAAAAAAATTACCAAAATATTTGTAATTATTTTATTTTTACATGAGGACATTCTCTTCAAACATCGCAGAAAAATTTACATGATAGCAAGTGATAAAGTTTATCAAAATGCTCCCCTAAATTCAGTTTAATGAAGAAAAAATAACTGACAAAAATAAGCATAATGTTATTGTAATTGTAAACACAGACAATTTAAAACTTCTTTATAAATGGCAACGAATATGAGATAAAATAGCATAATTGCTGATCTATGTTACATTTTCGAATAGTGCTAAAACAATATTTATTTTCCTTAAATTTCTAACGGTTCTTGTATTTTGAACAAAAATACTTGATAATTCAATTTAGTTTGAAAAGAAATATATCTCTTGTACAAAAATAAACTCCCAGCAGCATTGATCTGTTTCAATCGATCACATCCGTGTTAATAATTGCTCTCATTTCCCGAAGTATTTTTTTCTTCCAGCTTCTTCCCAATATCAGTTACCTCATTTTTTCCCTTTTTTCCCCTTTCATTTTGTTCTATCCGGTGATTTGAGCCCCGTCAATAACATTCTATTCCTTTTTTTTTTCTCTCTTTCCTTTTATTTCCTTGTGTATTGCAATTGCCCGTCAGTCGCCTCGCTCTCTATTGCTTCCTTGTCTCTTTCGGGTGGTAGCTTCAAGAGAGAGCGTGAAAAATGACGGTTGTTGTGCGCATTCTCGTCGTTGTTGCTGCATCCACTGTTGTTTTGAAGATCTTGTTGCTTCTTCTTTTTCTCATCCTATTCAAGAGAAAGATGTGTTCGAGAAAAGAGAGATGGAGTATGCCATGAAGTGCGAAGCCATGAAATAATAGTTAGGAAGATCACCGAGGTTATAACAGCTGTTTTGTTGATATGTGTTTTTGAGTATCTTTTTTTCTGAGAAGAGATTATCATTAAATTTAAAGAAAAAGTTAAAAATACACCGTATCTTGAAAATGTATTAAAAAAACTCCTTTGTTAAAAAATAATATTCTGAGCAATGAAATTTGTCACAAATTCATTCACAAATGTTCAAATCTTTTTCATCTTAGATTAAAATGAAAAAATGTGTATAGCATTAGTTTTAGTTATAGTTAGATAATTAAATTAATATATTTAACAGAAATGATAATTTATTAGAGATGTATTTGTCTTATTCTACTGATCTTATAGTTTAGTTATTCAAAGTAGGATGTAATGGCTCAAACATTGATTAGTAAAGAATACTTCAAGAACATTAATTTCAAAATGTCTCATGGAAAATTCAAAATTCTTTTTCTCTGAATTAATATAGTAAGAAAATGAAAAATTTTGTAACGCTTATTTTTGTGTAAATATAATTCAAATTTCAATCCAATCTTTTATTCAAATTAAATTGTTTATTTATGGACAAAATATGTATTTTGTAATACAAATATTTCGTTTCCATAATGAAATTTCTTGGTGCTCTATATTTTTATAATCTGTTAATCTATATATTTACTTGGTGCTCCTCGAATTTATTATACGCTACATTTACAAAATTATTTTAATATTAATCTAACATAAAAACTTTTCTTTAAGTTTTTAATAAAACATATTAAATTCAGATGTAAGCCATTAAAGTTTAATAATTAACTAGGAATATATAACAATTTAAATTATTTGTTACATATTTCTAATTCATTCATTCCTTCTTATTTACTTAATATTTGATAATTTCCTCATTAATGAATCCGCAGTTTAAATTTCAATTAATTTATTTACATACATACAGGTTTTTCAGAAAATATTATATCCAGTTGAACATTCATTAACAATTTCTGAAATATTTTATAGAATGGTTACAAATTCGTTATAAAAAACAGGGATATTTATATTTAAATGTATCTTTGGGGAGGGGTAACCACTATTTATTTATATTAATTATTTTATTGATAAATAGAATACTCAACTAGTTAAATTAATGACAATATTTAAAATTCCTGTTTTTAATTTGTATATGAAAATTGTAAGATATTTATATTTAAAAAGATTTGCCTCTTATATCGAATTTGAATATAAGCAACGACCTATATTACAATTATTAAGTATATATGGATACAAGAATATATGATTTTAATATCGCACTATAGTTTGCTTATGTTTGTATAAAAATATTTTGATTATTCAGCACATTTCATTTCAAACCCATTTTAATTAAATATAAAATAAAAAAGGATGCAAACTTTTGCAATAAATTGCAAATGAAATGAGATAAAAGAATTAAAGTAGGAAATGAATCATCAACCTGTACATATCTTCCAAATATTTGATGTAAATATACATACAAACATAACGATGTGGAGAAGCCCTGATCTTTACCATTTGGTTAACAGGTTAAAACTTATTTATCATCAGTAGAGGGACCTTAATACGAATGACTTTATTTGAAATAAATTTAAGGTGACAATTTATGTTTAATTTCAACTGCACAGTTCAATGACAGTAAAAAATAACTATTAGAATACAATATTGATTATACATTGACGAAAATAATGCTTTCAATAAAGAGTAAAATAAAAGATAGTGAAGATTAGATTTGTTGATTAATAAAAAAATGAATTTTAAAAAGAAGACAGGAAATATATATACATATATACATATAAACACATACATACACATATACATACATATATGGTAATTCGAGGGGTTTGTTATATATATATATATATATATATATATATATATATATATATATATAGACAGTGAGTAAAAGTCCAAACTCATTTATGTTAAGATTTCACTATTCTTAGGCTAGATCTCAGCCTATAGTGGTTATGTGATTCTGCTGACGTGGAGCTAAGGGATCTTTGCACATTTCTAGACCTTTAATACTCAGATGGTTCAGTAGTTTGGTAAGTTTGCTTCTTCTGAAATTTTGCAGTGATGCAGTATTTTATATAAGCTTCATCAGTTTGAATGGAACTTCTCTTAATATGATAGTCTTTGGTCATTGGGCACTGTTCTAGGTAATGTAGAGATGTTCCTACCTGACCGCAGACACAAAGTGGTGATCTACCTTTACCAAATCTATGAAAGTAATAAGGAAAAATAACGTGGTTGGTTATTACGTAAGTTAGGAAGAGATTTGCACAGCTTCTATCAGTAGATACTTTTGGGAAGAGCTTATGAGTGAATCACCCTGTGTTATGATCATTCCAGAATTGTTGCCACTGTTTGCTAAGTTTTTCTTTGAGTATCCTGACCAAATGGGATTTTGGTAAGGTGTGATCTGTTACTGGCAGATTTTGATTTGAAGCTGCTTCTTTTCCGTTTTTGTCTGCCAGTTCATTACCCTGGGTTCCTACGGAGCTTTAGTCCATCCTAGTTGCAAAGCTGATGATTTCTAGTATAAAATCTTTTGTATGTCCGCTATGATTGGGCTCTTGTGTTTGGAGAAGAGGAGAGAGGTGCACAGTGAGGCTGTCTGTCCAGATACTCTCAGGGAAAATATTGAATTCTATGGCATGCAGGATCGTTTTTTGTATGGCTAGTGCCTCTGCTTGATATATAGAGCTTTTCCCTTTGCCATTTTTATTTGTTGCGTGTGTAAGATATTGTTCTCTTGAAAAAGGATAAATGCTGCGCCAAACCCATTGTCCTGCTTTGAGCCATCTGTGAAATAGTTGTAGTTTGAGTGAGTTAGAGCCACTTGTTGAATTGAGGAAGCTGTTTTGGGGATGTTGCCTATTAATAATCTTTTAGTTCTTATTACTGAGTGAACTGTGTTTTTGTGTATCTGTTTTTCATAATCTCCATGAGCTATGATGCTATTTTCTTATACATTATCTTGATGAAGGAGTATTGTTTTCTATTTTATTGCGATCATTTCTATAACAAGATGTAGAAGAGGTATGCCAGCTAAAACTTCGAGTACTGATGTTTGTGACGTTTCGTAGCCCCTTGTGATTAAAAGTAGGAAATAACGTTGGATGCTTGTGAGGATTTTCACTGCGTCATGGGAAAGGCCCAGGATGAACAGACGTAAGAGGCTATTTTTTCGATGACTGTGAGGTAGATGCATTTTGTGATTTTGTTTTCAGACCCCAGTTCTGGCTGATCATGGAGCGCATTCTTTGAGCAATTGGAATGATCTTTGATTTTATGTAATTTAGGTGTAGCAAAAAGGATAATTTGTTATCTAGGATTATGCCTAGATAGGTAATTTATTTAGTCTGTTTGATACTCTTATTGTTAATTCGTATTGTTCGGTTGCTTTTAAGTGACTTATTCTTTTTCCCAAGATCATAGTTCCTGATTTCGTTGCAGAGATCGTTAGCTCTAATTTTTCGCACATTGCTGAGAACATTGTAAGGGTGGTGTTGCAATTTTCCTGCAGTTGCTTTTTGATTGTCCCCATTACAACTAATAAGGCATCATCTGCAAAAGCAACTATTTACGTGTGTTCTGGCCAAGTTAGTTGTAATATTTCGTTAAAGTAGATGTTCCACTTTGTGGGACCACCAATCGAGCCTTGTGGGCATCCTCTTGTGTGATTAATACTCACTATTCCAGCGTTTTCAACTGTTTGGTGATGTTTGGGGATACATTACAGTTAAGAAGTGCTTGTTTAAGATCAGGCCATCATAGAGAATCAAAGGCCTTTTGTATGTCCACGCTTAAGAGCTTTTACCGGATAACACAATTAATAGTTCGGAAATCTACTGTCATCAGCTGGACAAACTGTATGATACACTTAAATTATTTTATTTGAGCCGTTTGTTTTGAAAAGGCCAGAATTAATCAACAGGAAAGGTACAGTGTTCCACCAATATAATAGGAGACCTCATATAATTGTAGTCACTGGCCAAAAGCTTTCACATCTTGAATACACTGCCACACTCACTATATTCTCCAGATCTGGCACCTTCAGATTATTATTCGTTTTGGTCATTACAAAATGTTTTGGATAGTAAAACCTTTACTTCAAAATGAAGAGTTCAAAAATCAGTTTTTTCCCTGGGAATACCAAAATTACCAGGAAAATGGTAAAAGCTGTCGGACCAAAATGGTACATGTAATTCAATAAAATATTTATTCATTATACGAAAATTGTCTTTTTTTCTCATCTCTTGCACCCGAAAAAAAAACAAAATAACAGCCAATAAATATTTCCATTACAGTTGTCTATACATATTTTTTTAACTTATTATGACAATTAACTGTTAAAAATGAATGAATGTCATAGCCATATAATTATAGTGTACTTTTAGCACAGCATCTCGGATTTTTATTGATTAGTTTCAATTGAACCCTGCCAATGGTTTTAGTCATACGGAAACTGCCATAAAAGCATTAAATAAAGCCTTTTCATTTATCACTGACCTAATAAAGCTCATTTTCTTAAAATTTTACATTAAAAAAGATTCTTTAATGCATTTTCAGTATTTGATTGATCTACATTTATTTTAAAATAGCATCCATAAAGTGTTATATTTTATGTGAAGAGATATGCATTATCCAGATATATAAATGTGTGTGTGTGATCGCGCGCACACATTCTTCGCGCATTTCTTGTGCGTGCGCACAAGAAATGATTAAAGTAAGGGCAAGGTGGAAAGAAATTTGTTTTTATTTGTTTCTATTTTCTGTAGGTAAAATGTTTGTAAAAAAGGAAACTTTTCATTTTATCTCTAAAGTGAAACCAAATAAATTTACATAACTTTAATTTAAGAATTAGAATTAAAATATAGGAGGTAATTAAGGCAAGAATGACAAAAAAAGAATGAAACATCAAACATCTTAAGACTTTGAAATGAATGCGAATGCATAGCTGTCAATCTTATTGAATATTTTCATTTTGTTCTTTAGAAATATGGCAAATCGGATTCCAATAATTCCCTCAATCTTTTACTCAAAGGTTCAGAATTTGCTCAGAGTATTTTAAAACATAAATATTCGCTATAAATATTTTACTTAAAATTTTAATGATATTAATTGTCTATACAAAAACTGTTACAACTTGTATTGAAATTAAACGACTTCAATTATAATTATAATAAATATGGTAACTATAAATCCTATTATATTAATGCAAATTTAAATATATAAGAATTAAAATTTTTAAAATTTATGTTAAGAATCGTCATTTGCCTTTCATGTGTATTAAAGAACTTCGAAAATAATATTTTGAAAATTTGAGCTGTTTATTTTGAAAGTGGCCTAACTCCATTTATCTTCAAATCAAGATATTTAAGGGTTTGTGTTTCAATGAATAATATAGGATGATAATGAGTCACGCTGTTTAAGTGTATCTAAGGGTGTTACTTAATAAAAAAAAATATCTTTTATTAAATAACATGAAGTTGTACAAGTAACCACGGTAACCGGAAAAAAATTGAAAAATGGAGTTATTCCACTTTCAAAACAAACAGCTCATTTATTCGTTTTAGAAATTTATTTAAAATCTTTAATTTTAATCTAGTATCTTAGAATTTAGCCCTTTGGTAGGTCTAAAATGTTAATAAAAAATTTTAACAACTGAATTATCAGTTAAATTAGTACAAAAATGTACTTCATTTAATATTAAATGTACAAAATCTTGTAATTAAAAATGAGTTTTCTCTTTTATGATGGTATTTAAATTCAAGATTCATGAATTATTTTGATGAAAATATTTTTCTTATTTCAATAATGTGAATCAGTAAATTTAAATGTTTGCGTCATAAATATTAAATAAATAGTTAATGGTATTGCAAATATACATATGAAATGTAATTAATGTAAACGTTATAACATTTTTATACTTTATCATTACTAAGAAAATTGATATATTAAAAATAAATTTTTCCCAATATTTATAAGTGAAAATTAAACTTTTTGTTTCACTAATGTATATATTTATGTACTTTCGTTGGCTATACTTAAAATTATAATATAGGCTGAATTTAATATTACAATTTTTATTGTTCTTGCTTCTAATGAAAAACTATGAAAAGCGTAATTATTAGGTACATAGTTCATAACAATATTCGCAATTCATCATAAGTATTAGAAGAGAATGAAAAGGATTGTAAGAAAAGAAAAATAAATTGTTCTTACTTTTGTAAAATTCAGTTTTCTGAAATTGAAATAAATGTATAAAATCTTCCTTTAAGAGTATTTCAATAAAAAATACACTTTTCTTGAAAAAAAATTAGTATAATATTAAATTCAGCTAAAACTAAACGGCATGAAATGAAAGCTTCCAAAGCAATAAGATTTCAAATTAGTTTTAGTTAAGAGTAGAATGGTCCATCGTAAAATATGCAAATGGTTCTTCTATTTCATTTCTCATTTAAATACTTTTAAAATGAGAGTGATATCTTTTATCGGAGGAGTTAGAACACGTTACCACCGATACAAATTTACTTTTATTATTCTGTAGATTACTCTATTTGAGTAATCGATTCATTTCATGTTTTAGAAATTCCATTTTTATGTATTTTTTTTTACTTGCTCAGTATTGTATTGAAAATGATTCAGTCGTTATAAGATAGCAATTTAGAATGAGATTATGCTATGTAAGTTAAGTTCGTGGAAGCATGATTTGAAATTCAACATCAGCGTCGAATTTCATTCCTAAAATATTAAATTATCTTTTAAATAAGCAGTTAACCTTTTCCAAATGATCTTCTTAAATTTATAGTTTAAGTAAATTAAAGCATTTGACTTCACAATGATATGAAAAGTCCACCGATATTAATAATTATGTGGCTTTATGGCTATATATATATATATATATATATATATATATATATATATAATTTATTTGAAATATCCTATATACATTCGTATTTTCTTGGCAATAAGTAAATAATTTTATATGTTACGCTGATAATTTTAGGAATATTTACCTCAGTTTATTCTGCACTTTATTCTAATGTTTTCTATGAATAATTTGAAATATTAATTATATAAATTGGTCATATTAAAATTTTACTAAGAAATTTTTATTAGAACTTTGTGAAAAATATTTCATTTAAAAATTACAGTTGTATACTTGGAATTATACATTTTTAAAACCAAAAAAACTTTTGAATTTGTACTTATTTTAAAATAAAAATTTTAATAATAGAATTTAAATGCATCGTATTAATTTCTATGAATTTGCATATAGCACTTTATTCGATATACCTAGTACATTATAATACCTTTGTAAATAAATCATACCATAAAATGCTATTGGTATTTACTTACAAAGGACTGGATAATTACAGAAAAAATAAATAAAATGAAATATAAAAATTGAAGTTATAATTAATATTAGCTTAAATTGATTAGCTTTTTATTCCAAAAACTCATGTTTAATTATGATATCTTTTGCTTCAACTTTACCAAACCCTTTTATATTTCATATTTAAAAATCCTTCTAAAATGTTATTATTAATTTTAATGTAATTGCTGCATAAAAAGGATCATTAGTTTTCGAAATGTCGAAACATCGAGTGTTCAAAATTTTAACATCAAAGTTTTCTTGCAGCCCTATTACCGGTTTGACTAATGGATAAAGTTTTCCTATATATTCTTGTCAGTAGGAACTCAGTGAAATATGTATATTTCCGTCTTTCTATTAAAATGAAAGACCAAAAATAATATTAAAACAAATTGATTTTCTCTTGGTCTCATTGTGTTAGACGGTGCTTGATTTTTGAAACAAGGTATATTATGATGTCTTGGAAAACAGGAGAGCTGCCGCCAAAAAGGAGGCAGATAGTCTGGCGCCTCTCTTCTGGCGCAAGAATCGAAACTTAGATCGCCAACTTTATCTTTTCTTGACTTTCAACCTGCAATAATAGCAAGACACTTTTATAGTTTTGTTCAAAGTTTGCCACATATAAAAGGGAATAAAAATTTCGAAATAATATTCTAGACATTTGTTCGACATGTTTTGTGAGTAAACTGATTTAAGAAGATCATCTTTTTTTTTCTCTTTTTTGTACAGATTTTGAGCCAAGAAACGGAACTGTTGAATGAGTACTAATACAAAAATTTTTGTCTGAAATTAAACAATTTTGCAGCCTTAAAAATATTTTAATTCCTAAAAATATGTCTTTATTAATATTTTTAATAAAAATCAAAAGTAATAATTAATGATATCAGTTGTTAAACAATTCTATTAGCTTTTCTGAAAATAGAAAATTTCGATTAGAATTTTAACTTGATTGTTAATCCTTTTTTCATTTTTCCTGGTACCCAGCTAATCAAATATGTTTTGCAAAAATTACATCTTTTCCTAAATTTCAATGGGCAAATTTGTGATAAAATATATGAACACCTTATTATGTGTTCCAAAGAAGTTAGTAGTAGAATATATGGAAGACAGAAAATCATTTTGTAGAATTAGTTTCTTGTATATTATATTATATGTTAAAGCAGACTGCAAGATTGCAATAACTATTACTTTGATGATAAGGTTTGTCTATTAATAATAAATAATAATAAAAGTTTTAATATTTATATAAACTTAACAATTTCGTTCTTACTTGTATCTCATTAAACGTAATTAATTTTAAAATATATTTATTTTTTGCTCGGAAGTACCAAGCATATGAGTTGCCAGTCAAAAGACAGTTTCATTTCTATTATAGTCTACGTAACATATTTTAAAATATCAATTACTAAGAATTAAATTTATGTAAGCATCTTATTCTTAGTGCATTACAAGTATATTTTGTTGTGTATATTTTTATGAACTTAAAAGTAAATAATTATTTAAAAAATAATATTACTAGAAAAAGATCAATATTAAATATTATGCACACATTATAAGACATTTTTAAAATTATATAAGGCGTAAATCTAAAAACTATAAATATTAAAATACACTAAAAATTTTTAGAATAAGCTTAAGAATATTTTCAGTGAAAATTTATAAAAATACCCAACAACTAATCATCTGCGTGCATTTGTAAATTAGATGTGATAATAATAGCTTTTATTTAATAACAATATCGGTTTAACTAAATTCAAAATTAATTTTAAAATTACATTAAATAAGGAAATTTTATAGGGCAAGTGTGACTGTAAGTATTTGTTCAGGTGAATGTTAAGGATATTGTTATTTTATTTGAGAATCTTGATTTTTTTTCAAATTACCTATTCCCAGTATTTCACAATTTACTATGGTTTCTGTAGCATACTTGGAATAGATTTTATAATTTGTCAAATTCTTAACTGCACAAATGCTAAAAATTTAATGAATGACGAAACATTAATTTCATAATGTAGTGCAAACAAATTCCTTTTTTAAATAAATTTTTTAATTTACGATTATTTTAATTACGATTACGTGGAACTTTTAATACATGATTCTTTAGCATTTATAGACTTTTATTCTTTGTATAATAAAAAATGATCATTTTTGCAGAATATCAATTAAAACTATTTTAAGATAAACAAAGTTCACATGAAAGTTAAAAATAACAGTATAATTTCATTGAAATTAATTAGAAATAACACGATAATTTCAAATGAGATTCTGGATCAGCTGTAAACGATCTTTACATTAGTTGGAATGTCTGTATATTCGATCCTCCCATATGCAAATTATGTGGAATAGAACTAAACTACACAGGTATTAAGTTAACTTTCGTTACAAAAAAGAATACAAACAAAATATGTGCAAAGTGAAAATAACTATATTTCTAATAATATATATCATTAATAATTAATGATGTTAATGATACGTAAGAAGTTCTAAATATTGAATGCATTTTTTCCTCATACGTGTTTAGGTCTTTATTGAATGCATACTTCATGACTTTAGCCTTAACATTACCTCTTATTCAATTCTTTAAAGATTCAATTTGAAGTAAACATTTTATAAATTAAATACTTATTTGACTCGTAATAATATAGTTTAATTTATACAATTCATTTTTATATATTTCTTCTCTAAATAATACCTTTAAATAGCATTACATTTGAAACCAAACTTAAATATCGCTTTCCTGATTTAGAAACTATGCAAATGAGATAAATTGCATAAATATTTAATTGAATTTTTTGAAGTGGTACGTGAAATTGTTTTGTTCTTTTAAACACAAAATCTCTCGCTAATGTTCCATCGATATAATTTAAAACACAGAAATATTTCAAAAGAAAAAAAAAAACAGTCACGCAAAATTTAGAATAAATTACTACTTAATTCATATGGGAATCTCTAAACAGCAATGAAATTATTTCTTTGAATAAATTTTATTGGATTTGATTTCCTAACCAAAGTATTTTTCCACAAATTAGAGCTGTAAAGGATTTCAATTTCCGAGTGAAATTAAAAAGAAACTAATCTTATTAAGTTTCAAAATGAATTTCAAACAAATGTTTTCACACATTTTTATGACAATTTAATTGATATATTTAGACCAATATTTTAAACTAAATATTTATATTACGTTTATTTTGTACTTTATTGCTTGTATTTTTCATTGAATTATGTTATATTCCTTCCAATGAATTGTTTTAAATCAGATGCACATTTAAAATAAGATTAATAATTCAAGATAAGAATATTTATTTGTAACTCAATACCATTGTTTTCATTTTAAACACAATCCAGAATAAAATGTTTATAGTTATTTTGTTATTTTAAAATAAATTACTTAGACTCTTCTTATAAACGAAAAAAATTATTATTGTTCACAAAATGAAACTTCACAAGCACACACATATTTTAATATTTTAATATGTTTTTCACTGCATACCGAATTACTTAAAGACGTTGACTTTTATGATACAATTTTGTTTAAATTAATGATAGGAATTAGGACACAGAGCAGTTTGTTTATTGAGGTGATAAATATGTATTTATTTAAGGTATAACTATGTATAGTATGAAATAAAATAATAAGGTTTCACCACGTGTTATGGTAAAGTAATGGCTTCTTTCTATACATAAATTAAGTTTTATCACAAAACTAATTCATCAGAACGTATTCATGAGCTCTAAAAATTTAAGAGTAAGATAAAATGTCTAAACATTTAAAACATTTTCTTATATGTATATTTCAGGAATTATTTCAATTTCTTCATAACAGGCTATATTAAACATAACATGCAATATTTATTCATAACATAAACATATTTATTTATTACATATTTCAACATACTATAAACATATTTATTCTTTACATGTAATATTTCTTCATAACATGCAAACATGCAATATTAAATACTGTAATATTGTTTCATATATATTAGAGTATTTAATATTGCAGACAATGTCATAGCTGAATTAAGAATTTTTATTTCATTGAAATTATGACATGTCCATGGTTCCTTATCCTGACGTTTAGAAACGTAATTGCACTTTTAAGTATTTATTTCAGAAGAAAATGATGGTAATTTATTTCAAGCAAATTTGCAGATTGAAGTCATTTAGTTATCTTTAGTGATCTATGATTATGGGCCATGAGCAGAGAGGTGCGCATCAACAATCTATGACTACTTGTTTAATGCCAATTTCTTTCCGATAATTATTCAAATTTTCATTTTTTAAATTTATTTCATGCTATATGTAGATAACATCACAAATTTATAATGCACAGTAGAGATTTATTCATATATTTTAAAGCAGTATTAACCGTTTGAGTGCTGAAGAGTTTTCTTATATATATGCTTAAAGTTCGTAATAAAATGCGTAGTAATTTAATTAACAAAACAAAAGAGGCGCTATCGCGCTTCTTCGCATTGTTTGACGCAAATCAAGCGAAGCGCAATAGCACTTCGCCGCACTGAAACGGTTAAAAATTAACTACGGTGCTGTTTTTTTTTTTTTTTTTTTTTTTTTTTTTTTTTTTTTTTTTTTTTTATTTATTTATTTTCTAACATTAAACATTTTCGTAAATATTCATAATCAGAAATATAGAAAGTTGTCACAAGGTAAGCTACGCTGATAAGTTTTTCAAACTAACTCAATTTAACTCACTAATGTTTAAAAGAAAGATGAGTGACTTCTCTTTAATTGATGGCCAAACAGCACTCAAGTGGAATTGGTTTCAAACAAATAAAGAGCTTATCCATCAATAAGATCTCAGAGTTGCAACTAGGCGATTAGTGAGATTGCTTTTCTGTAAAAAATCAATCTCACAGAAAGATATCATAAACAAAACGTAATTATTATTTCTCAGGAAAAACATTTGGCAGTTCTTTACATATTAAAGAAAAAGTTTTAATAAAATAAATCATAAAATACTTTCATACCACTGAAATTAATTATTAATGCATTCAATAAACTCTAAGATTTATTTATGTCACCCAATTAATATCAAATGAAACAATTTTAAATTGTAAATTATTTTAAATATAAGTGTTTTTGAAAGAATTTGGTTAAATTTTTAAAAGTTTCAGCAAATTAAAATGTTATCATAAAATTTAAAAAAAATCTTAATTTGGTTAAAAAATATTGTAATAAATTTAAAAGTTTTCATATGCTATTTTATCATTAACTTTTTTATTAAATTTTTCTAACAACAATTCAATGTCACTTCTTAACACGAAAAATACGTTAACTATTTAAAGCATTAATATTCCAGTGTTTAGAGAATTATTATCAAAACGTGTTAAAATTCAAGAAGTAATCCACAAGAGATTTAATTTAGATATTAAATTTGTGAAATAAATATAATGCAAAATTTACTATTACCAATCACAATATTTTCTAAAATAGATATTTTATTTATAGAATTTTATACATCAACGATACTCATAGAATTTTGTGAAAATGGTCTGTAACGTACATCAAAATATGAATAAAGTTAATTTGCAACTGTGTTTTCAAATTTTTAATAAATATAATAACATTTTATTTATATGTCTTTGATTTTCAAACAATTTACTCTCAACCATATTAGATGATTTGATTTTTCCAATTAATTATTTATTATTAATTTCTAGAGAAAGTAATTTTTCGTTATCAGACAATTTTATAACTTTTCAAATTTCCTACAGAGAACAAAGTAATTAATGTAATCTACATTTCATTTTCCAATCTACTGTCATTTCTTTTCTACAAATAAATCCACACGTGTTATTGATTCAAACTTTTAAAGAAAATGACAGCAAAGAGACATGCTTTAAGATTTCCAATTTCTCTGTGTTTCATCCATCCGAACTGGTTGCTATCGTCCCAAAGGATGAGATTATCTATGAAATTCCCCAATGGAAGAAGAGAACACGTGAAAAGTTAGAATGTGGCAGTACTCTATTTTCCTTAACTAGAAGTTACCTCTGGGGAATAGATGGGATTACTTTGTATTTTCTTCTCTCTTTCATGTTTTTATTTTTGCTACATTTTTCGTCATTTTTCTTTTGAGCTTTCTTTTAGTAACACTAATAGTTCAATTGATGATAATACATTTTCTATTGTGCGTCTAGAAAAGGCATTTTCTGAAAAAGGCAATACATCTATATATATAATGAAAATGCACTCTTTTAATTACAAGATTGACCTCAATATTTGTCGATTACTGAAATTACTAAATGTTAAAGAGAAAAAATAGTGCAATTGAATTATTTAACTCAATATATAATGTAGATGTTTGAACTGTCAAGTAATATAAACGTCTCAAAAGTAATATCAAATATATGACAAAAATTTAAGTTTTTAAACATAAAACTGAATAAAATATTTGTTGCAACATATTTACTCATTCACATGCTCAGTAATATGCAATTAAACGTAAGTAATTATAAAATTCAATTTAACAACACTTATTATTTTTGTCTTAATATTTTTAAATAATTTAAACAATTTAATTTAAAAAAATTTAAATACGAAATTTATATTTTATTTATATGTTATAATTAAAAAAAAACCAATGAAAATTACATAAATCAAATTTTAGATTAAATAAAGGCGTTTTTTATGGTTTCTAATTAATTAGCAATTATCATTAATTAGATTAAAGAAAATAACCAGCAATAACATTATAATTAATATAATTTTAAATTGTTCCTAGAATAAATCTTATTTTCTTTATTCGCAAGATCATAATTACTTCCTAATAAATTTCGTTATGGATTAACAGTATAATGGGCTTTATTGAATTTCAAAAATGCTATAAGAGTATGAAATACGCGAATAAAAACATATCTTCAAAGAAAAACTTCTAATTGCAAAGCTTTTAATAAACATTAAATAGAAATAAAATAAGTTTACTTTAACCCAGATATAAAGTTTTGCAAAAATTTATTAAGATAACTTTATTTGAATCTTTGATATAAATGTTTGATTATCACTTGCATTTTTCAGTCAGATTATTGATAATCCGTTTCTAAATGTGAAAAAGTTTGGATGCATTTATTTTAAATAGTTTCACTGTTTTTACTCATGGGAATCTTACCCCATAGAATTTTTAACTCATACATTTTTTTGTAAATACTTTAAAAAAAAATTAAATACCATAGTTAAAAAGCAGTTTATATAAATGTTTCCTTATTTTCTTAAATGAAATTAACAATTTCCTGATAACAGATTATTATTAATATGTAAGTTAAACTTCTGTCATTTCATATTCCTAAGTAATTAATTATAACTAATGGTTTCATGGTGTTAAACTTTAAAATTATTTTCATCGATATATGTGTTCTTTGTGATCCCTGTTTCCACTATTTATTATTAACCTCATTATTATTGACTATTTTTCTATAGAAGAATGTGAATATTTTTCATAAAATGTTGATTATTTGGTAGTATTATGTGAAGGAGTTTACTATTCATATAAAGGGTGAAATGTTAAAAGCACTCTTAAGATGTTATTTTAATTTTTTGCAAAATAGTATGAAATTGATAAAAAATAACAATAATGAATAAAAAATAACATAATTTATATCATGTATACATTTTTTATGATAAATTAATTGTTATATTAATTGTCATTTTAAATACAAAAAACATACTTTCAAAAATTTAAGCATTTCAAACTTAAAATAAAAGTATTAAAATGTCTGTTTTTTTATTAGAATAATTAGATTTTTTACTAAAATAATTTAATTTTAAATCCAAACAATGCTATTTTTACGTTTTCTTGAAAATAATTAACAAAATATTGAGAAACATTGTTATATTAGCATTTATTTTATTACTTATTATTTTAGCCCAAATGTTTCAATAGATTTAAAATATTTTTTTTCCTTTCTATGCTACTTACTATTTTAAAAAATGTATAATTCATATCGCAACTATTTTTATGGCAATTTCTGTAAATTGGAATTTAAATCATCTTGAAAGAATTTATTATTATTATAAAGAATTTTTTTTATAAATTAAAAAATTAGCACCGACTTTTATAATGATTACTCAGCATAACAAATTGCATATTTGAAATTTTCAAGCTATAACCTAGATAATATGTAATGCGTGTAAATACTTGAAAGCACTGCGTGTGGATATATCCATGCGTTTTATATACTATGTAATTTGAGTTAAAAAAAATCCCTTTTAGTAGTTTAGTTTTTAATAGAAGAAGTAAAAGCACATTCAAGTGCTATTTACAAAACTTTTTTTATAGTTTCATCATTAATAAAACAGAAATGTATTTCTTAAAGTCTCATTACATAAATTTTTTAGCAAAAACGAAGTAATGAAATGAATTGTGAAATAATAACGAAAGCAAAAGCTTGATTCGAACTATTTGGTAAATCACTAGTCTTCAAAGAGATTTTAAAGTAAAAAAAAAAAAAAAAAAAAATTAAAATAAAAACATAGAACCGCACGACATTTCTAAGCCACCTATTTTCTGTTAACGACCAGTCTGAAAGTAAAATGAGAGGATAAAAAAATAATGTTGCGAACCACACAACTGACTCAGTAAATGATAAAATTTATTCAACGAAAATGAAAGTAAAATAAAAAAAAACTTTTTTTTTTAGATTGAGTCCTTTTAGAGAGCATAATTGAAGGCATTTTCGATACAGAACTGGAAAATTGGCTCCTAAAACGCCTGGTGGGCTTCAATACACATTTTCCTGAATTGATAATAAAATAGCATGGGAGATTAAGGCCGGAAGCTTGATAGGAAGTTTCTCCTTTTTTCCTCTCTCTTATTCTAGCAATTTTAATTTCCCGATCCCTAGCATTCAAAAGAATAGAAATACATTCCGAAAAAATATTGGTATATTATGTTAAAGTGTCTTATTTCTTCGAAAACTGAATTTAAATTTGTGTTTGAAAAATTTTTTCTAAAAATTTAAAAACTGGACTTATGAATCATAAACGTATAATCTGTATTTTCAAATAATTGGAATTTTAGAATACTAAGCAACCAATTTAATTGAAATACTTGTAATATTTTAATTTAAAATGTATTATTTTGTATGTTTATATATGTAAAAAAATATTATTTCTGAAAAAATGATTAATTTTTTAAAAATATCACCTAATACACATTATATTGATAATAATACATGTATTCAAATATAGAAACGTATCTTCTAGAATAGATACATGCATGTGTCCGATGACTGACAAGTAATTATAAATTCAGGAAAAAATATAATCCAAAAACAGAAAGTCAGATTATTAATTCACAGATATATATTTTTTTCTAAGTAAAAAATGCTGGGATAATAAATTTACATAAATTGATTACCCATTTAAATGAAATGAAAACTAATAATCGCACATAAAGAAATCGAATTCCTTAATTTGTAAGGGTCCTTCGAGAGCGAAGTTATCACTGATATTTTGAAGCTGAAAAAAACTCTAGTAAACAATTCGTTCTGTGATACTCTAATTGAGAATGTTAACCTCGAGAGTAGGTAATTTAATATCAATAGAATATAGAAATATTTTTGATTAAATTTCAATAATAATCAACAAATTTATATATTTGTATTTGAGTTAGGATTTTTCAATAATGTTTCTTTATATAATTTATTTATTTTTAAGTGTATGATTCTGATTTATTTTCTTATTTCAAAATGCAAATATTTTAAAGCTGTAGGGATCTAAATGCTTGAATATTTTAAATAATATCTATTAATTTCAGTCAATATATTGTACAATTTTCAAAAATTTAACACATTGTTAATAAAAAAATACTATATTTTGGTAAATGTTAAAAAGATTGCAAAAATTTATTTTAAAAATAAACAATGACATTTACAGAAATATTAACTATAACAACATGAATTTTGACATTTGAGTATTTTTAAATACGCGAGTGTTTTAAAAACACATTAACTGCAAGTGTTTGAAATACAATTTCGTTATACATTTTTGAAGAGAAATTTTCCGAAAATACAGTACGTAAAGAATTCAATAATTGGTTTAAATTTGTTGGATAAAAATAACTTCTTTCAATCAATTTCCTTTTCGATATTTATGATTTTAAACCAAACCCTTTAGCTTTTTCATACATATGATTAATGAACATTAATTTAACATGTTACCATATAAAATGCTGTAAAGAATGTTTGCAAAAATATGTATAATTCATACGCATAATATGTCGCATACTATTTTTGTAGTATTTATGAAATATACAAAAATAATCAAATTTGAATGTTTCTAGTAATCTCAAATCTCTATGGTTCTAGTTCCCTTAGAAATCAGTTAAATTCATTATAAACATCATTCACACAGATATGAATCGGAATTTCAAAATGTGAAATGATTCATGAATAGAAAACTAAGTTTTTGGAGGGGCCTATTCTGTCACATATGTGTAAGTGTCATAAATTAACATATTTAGATTAATTGCTATCTATTAGATTTCAAAAACAAAAAAATAAGTTCAATATGTTCGAAGAAATTTTTATTAAGGGTGGAACGAACGAAATTTAAAAAAATGATGTTATAATACAGAAATTTTTCATGCGAAAAAAAAGACCTTAGAAATAACAAATCTTACTCATTCTGTAATTTGATAAAAGGAAGCCATTCACTATGAAATGTTTAAGTGAACAATCATAACAGGAATGACTAAAAGCATTTTAAAAATAGAATAAGATTCAAAATCCCTCTTGTTCATTAAAAAAAAATTATATCGCAGATAAGCAATATTAATAAATGTGGAAACATAAACATCGTTTCTATTCATTTGTTATTAGCCTTAAAGTATGAATAAAATGTTAAAATCTGTTTTCAAATTAGTTTCAATTATTTTTTAATTAAAAAGTATTTTAGAAAATTGCTTAAAATAATGATTATATCTATAGGTATATTTATAAATGTGAATACGTTTTGTGTGAAATAAGTGATTTCAAACATAAAGCTTGTAATAT
>JAPDSC010124089.1:0-32947 GCA_026290005.1 Latrodectus geometricus | reverse complement strand
AACTACCATGAGGGACTAGCCTTGACCACATCAGAAAACCGGTTTGGCCAGCAGCAGCACGACATTCAGCCGGCATTTTGCGTTTACGGGGAAGATGCTATTTTTAATCAAATTAATATAATAAAATGTCTTCTGTTAAGGAATTTAAAAAGTAGGCAGGAGGAATGTATTGTAAAGAACTTAACAATATCTTTAAAACTTGAGGCTGACTTTGGCAGATAAGACATCGGTCTAGAGATGCTCAGTAAAAAAAAAAAAAAAAAATGTAAAGTGAATACATTTATCCTGAAGTGAAGTGTTCCTGAGAAACCAGAGAAATTAAAAGAAAATTTATCAATTTTCAATTTGGCACGTTTCTTAAAACAAGATATTGGGTGAAACAAATTTTGATTTTTAAATTTTTTGCTTCTGTTTGCTGAGTTCAAAGTTTTAGCGCCATATTTAAATAATTAACATTAAAAAGTAATATTGAGAAATTTATAGGGTAAAACAAAAAGATTTTGGTATTTTGACGCTTTTTTCTCATTAAAAATTTATCAGCCAATAAAGTTTCTTACAATTATTAAGATGTGTTGTATTTCATAATTATGATCTAATGACTTGCAAATAAACTAAGTATAAAAATATTATAACTAAATAAAATATTTTCACGTTTTAATAATTTCCTTTTTCCTCATATATAAATATATGATTTTCTTTATATAAGAAATCTATATATTACTTTTTTTAATTGTTAACTTCTTATAGGCATTAAATTCATTTCAAAAATAAAAACTAAATTCAAATTGAAGAAAAAGAATGAGCTGCATTTTTTATCTTTTTAAGCGAATTCAAGATATTGTAAGCTTGAAAATCGTTAAAAAATTATCTTTCTTTAAAACTGAGAAACAAAATTTCTTGGAAAAGAATTATATTTAAGAAATTTTTTTAACCGTCATTTTACTTTGTAAAAGGGAATAATCTCATTCTTCTTTTGGAAGAAGATCTAAGTTCTTTTTTTATTAGATTGAAGATATATAGGTTCACTGATAAGATAAAGATATTTTTAACATTTTTCAAATTTTTGTCATAAGTCATTAGTGTACTCAATGTAAAAATCTTTCCAAATGAATATAATTTTTGTGTAAATTATAAATTATAATAAATGCACAGATAAACTCTTGAACAGCAAATTAAACAATAACAAAATTATTAGAGAACAGTAATTATTGAGAAAAAAATTGATTTAAAGTATATATATTCGTTACTAACTGTAAATTAGTTCCATTCAAATTTGTTTTAATTTAAATAAATTTAATTAGATTCGCAATTTAAAAATTCACTTAATTTTTATCAGACATTTTAAACTTTTTTTTGGAAATATTCAATTAGAATGAGTGGGTTTTAAGTGAGAAATTAGTTAAAGATATTTAAAATGTATTTTTAAGCGATTTTTGATTAAATCAACTGGTTTGATGGATTTAAACTGACCAATTTGAATATTTGAAAGCGTTTTATGAACGAAGAAACGAAGAAAATCATTGATTAGTAAATTTTGTCAACCCTAACTTAATTAATATGAAATCAATTGCGTTTATTCAATTCGAAATGGAATTATTGAATGCAGAAATTTAAGAAAAATGTGTATAATAATTTCTTTTGATTGCCGTAAAGTAAAACATAAGACCGTAATGTTAAAAACTGGAAAGTTAAAAATACCATTTCTCAAATTTTGAAAGCGGATATTGTAACATTAAAGAATAAATAGAGACTTTATTCTGTGCTATTACAAAAAAATCTTGGCTTTTAGATATTGAATTAGGATTTTCTATAGTTGTATCTGTGAATAAATTTCATTGTTTTTATGAACGTAGTGAATTTAGAAACAGTAATTACAAAAAGTAATTATTTATTACTTTTCTCATTTAAGTTTTAAGTTCTTGAAAATATATAATTTTATTTATAATATACTATTGTATAATTTTATTTTCTCTCAGATTGTTTCTAGAACAAATAAATTTAAATTTAACATATTATTTTTTTTATAAAATTAAGTGTATTATTATTTAAAATTTCGAATCTGAAAAGGAGAGTCAAGTTTATGGTATGTTCCGTGTGTGTGTGTCTGTTAAGTGTAAGATACTACAATATTTAATCTTTCAAACTTACAATAGGTTGAAAACAAGCATGCAATTTCGTTAAGAATTATAAATATTATATTAATAACATATTATATTATAAAATACTTTGAAATTGATAGAAAGTTTGTGAATCGGAATTGGCCACAAAAGGTCCAATCAAAGTTTATTTTGAATGGTTTCGACGCACAGCCATCTGGTTTCTATTTGTAAGGGCTCATAAAGGATCATGCGTATGTGTCTCCACTACCATATGACCACCGACCTAGACAGGCTAATGAGACAGCTGTTGCGACAATTATACCACAAACACTACACATCGTTTGAGAAGAATTGGAATATGTTGACTTGATGACGAAAGGTGCTCACACTGAACAAATGTAAGCTCATGCGTATAACTCTTTTTTCTTTCATTTCATATATTTATTATGATTTTAAATTTTATGTAATAAGTAAATACAACAAAGCATCAAAACCCCGATATTTATTTAGAAACACTCTGCATAGTAAAGCCAAAAACTGACATAAAATTTAGTCAACATTAAAATAAAAATATTTTAAAGAATTTCATATTTTTAAAATATTTTTCTAATATAAAAAATTTAACTATGTTTCATAAAATTTACAGTTTATAAATTTTTATTTAACAAATATAAATAAAATACAAATAAATTTAATTCTATTATATTTCTTTTATAAACTTCAATTTTTAAGAAATGTTTCTCCTCAAAAAATTTCGTATTGGAATAAATTAGAAATGTTTTAGTTTTATCAGTAAATTATAATGTAAATATTAAATAGTTTGTAGTATTGAAAATATTATTCAGTTTAAAACAGAAATGGGAAACTAAATTATATTAATGTACATCATTATTACTTTGTGCTAAAAATAAATGTTTTTTTTAACATTGCTTATTAATTACTCAAAAATTCATGAAAAGCTTCATATAATTTCATTTTTGAGTGGATGTTTTATCAATTTTAATTGAAATTTTACTTTAAATCAATTAAACATAAACTTTAACAAGCATCTCGGATAACGTTAACATTAATAATACCGTAGTTAAGAATTTGAAGTAAAGAATATTTATAAGACATATGTTTTTTTTTATATAGTATTTTATATGCATTATTTTTTATAAATATTCATTAAGTTTTTCTTTCAAAATTTCGAAATTTTTTGTTTATATATACTATGTAAGATTTATTATGGATATATTATAAAATCAATATTCCCACAGTCATCTAAAATGCATAATCTAAGAACAGCTTATAAAGTAATTAATAGAAGAAAAAATATGATAGTTTAAAAACATAAATACAACTACAGAATAATAAGATTTCCACTCTATAAACTTAACAGCTTTCAATACAAAATGTGAAACATAAATGAAATAATTATATAAAATGGATATAAAATGTAAGTATCATAAATGAAATAAATCCATAAAATTTGTGAAATAAATGCGCTAGAAATTGAAGTTTTCAATGATTGCAGAACACAAACAATATTATGAAATATTTGATTCTGGGACAGATGGAGCTAGATATAAGAGAAGGAATTTGAGGAATGAAACTAGTTGTGCTGCTCTATAAGTCAGAATAATCTTACAAATAGTTTTTCTATCTCAAAGGAAATCTTCAATACTTACAATGTCAGAATGCTCAATATCGCGAAGCTCTTTTATCAGACACATAATATTGATCAGAGGTATGGTAATTGTATTGAAAAGAGCAATATTGTTGTCCATCGCGAACCACAGCGGAAAGTTTCCTACAAGCGTCCACATTGTATACAGTTTCTGAAAAAGATGGTAAAAATAAGGGAATTTGATTCAGAGAAGGTGGTGCCTCTAGAGCGATGTCTGCATGTGTAAATTAAAGCACTCGTGGTTCTGATGATCCCAGAGATAATTTCCGTAAATTTTGGGAATTTATCATTTTCAGGACATTTTGTAGACGCTTCAGGTCACTCTGATGTTGCTCATACCAAGAAGACCATTATTCGTTGATTGATATCGTTATGCTATATTCGTTGTGTATGTTATGTATGTTGCTATAGCGAAGACGCTTCCATTTGCAATGGTACCACGATGCTACTATATTGATTTTGAAATAGTATGATGCAATCTTTTTAAGACGTGACATACTTTTCTTAAAACAATGCCAGTATAAACACCATTGTATACAAGCATGTTGAGAAGTTCCTGACAGATGTAACTCAGCCGCAATTGTGGTATGCAATTATATGAAATAATGGGACATCATTGTATAACTGGACATCATGGGGAAGTATTGTTTACGATTGCAGATCACTGTTATTCCACGTTGTTGGTAGTATGATGTCTTAACGATGGGTAGATGACGTCGAATGTCATTTATGAACAGGATAACTGCAGACCATACTCATTGCGAATCAGTCAACATGCTCTGCAAAGTATTTGGTTATTTTCCTGGCACGTAATCAGATATCTCGCTAATCGAAACTGTCTGGTACATGATTAGACGTCGTTTGCAATGATAGCCACTGCCATGTATAAAAAACACATATAGGGGATTAAATTCATAGGATATCCTTGTAACCTTTGAATTCGTATTAAAAAAACCTTAGTGAATAATAGTTCTTAATAGCATGAATAAGCTTATTAAAAAAGCTTAGCGAAAAAACTTGGCTTTCAATTAAGGAAATTTATTATGAATTTTCATTATGAAAAAATATTATATTTTATTCAGACGAATGAAATTAAGATGATGCCATTTTAAAACTATTTGAGCAGTAAATGCACAACACCGAAATTTATTGAATTTTTTTAGATAATGAGAGTTTATAATAAATTTCTTGTTCTGTTATATTTTCTGAATCATATTTCATAAAAAAAAGTAAAAAACGTACTATTAATATCATATTTTTAATAACATTCCAAGGAAAACGGTACTTTATTTAACATATTAATAAATGTTTATATGAAGCACAATTTTTTTTTTAGCTTAAGTCATTATAAATTTAATTTTAAAGCAGCTGGGAGCAGACCTTTATGCTTAGATTCAGATATCTAATTTTCTTATGTAAAACAAAAAATAATTAATTTTTTAAAAATTTTAAACTTAGATTATGTTTACAAGAAGAGATTAAATTGTTTGTAAAATTTATTGTTATCAACATGATTTTAAAGTTGAATTTATAAAGATATAAAAATTATTTAGTAGATAATTCATGATTTTTTTAAATACAAATATTTTTGAATTTGAATAAAATACATAAATTTAAGTATTTTATAATACTGATAATATTTATATAAGGTAATATTTAGAGACTGATAATGATTTATTTTAAATATATTATTATTTTGATGTAAAATTATGCATACACATTGAATAGCATTTTTATTAAATACTTAATAAATACAGTTCATATATATAATTATATCTTCATTAAACGTATTTTTTTGAAATGTAGGAAAAATATCAAGTGTATTTTCATGATATTCACATAGTATAAATTAACAAAAACTAGAAGAAAAATGTATTACGATTCAATTCTTTTTATTTTAAATCTTTTCAAATATAATGGAAATATATTTTTTGAAACATTTGTCTGATATCATTTGCATTTTTGAGAAATTTGCAAAAGAGAACAATGCGCCACTCCAAAACTTTTTAAAATTTTAACCATTATGTAAATTGTACCAAGCAGAAAAGGAAGGATGCTTAATATGCTTCACATTAGGGGAACACTAAAGAAAATATAACAAAATAATACACGCATAATCATAAGTGAAAATAGAAAAAAAAGAAAGAAAGAAGTTAGTTTTCTTTATATATTTATTTTTTATGACAGCATTATTTCAATACATATATTAAAAAATTAAAAGACATTTCACATTTTTATTTTTAATATTTCACAATGTTATTAACTGGAAATTTAGAAATTATGCAGTCTCTTTATTGACATTTTTAAAGTTAGTATTTGGCAAATTTTTTGCTCTTATGACCTTTAATTTAAATTATTTTTCTTTTAAATTCTGTTTGTAATCATTATTTTATGGTACCAAATCCGTAGTAGAATATTTATTTTTTAAAATATTTTTATTTGAATTATCTTATTAAATATCAATCTTTAATGTTTCCAATGCATTTAAATAAACTTCGTTCATGAACTGGATTAAATGTGTTCCATTAAACCTTCTTAATTGTATAAGGGAATTTTAACGACATATACACTTATTTAAACTTCAAAAGTGCAAATGTTAACTTTTGCTGGTATATTTCAATAAGTATCATTAAAAATTTCTCTTGTAAAAAGTGCAAAACCACGAATGAAATGCAGAAACAAATTTCAAATAGTTGAGTTTGGCATATTTTAAAAATAAGAGTTTTACTTATATTTTTTTAAAATACGAATTATTGTATATAAACTGTTCTTGTTGTCCAAATGTTTCTACCGTTGAAGTAGGTATTTTTACAGTACATTATTAAAAATATCTATGTATTTACCTAACCTACAGAATATTTATAATATAATTGGTAAAGTGATGAATAATACAAAAAGAAATGTGTCTTCGTGATTTTTGTTGTTGTATTTATAAATACTAGTATTTGAAAAATTTTGAGCTTTCTACTTTTATGATATTTAAAGGTTACTCATGAGGATTCGTTGCATAAAATAAAAGTTTCATTCATATATGATTATAATAAAGTAATTTTAGAAATGTGCCATATGATGTAAAAAATTGAGAGCAATCAGTAACAGCTAATATTTTACCTTTGATCGTAATGACTTATTTTGATTTGCGAATAAAATTGTAAGAAAACTCTTTTATAAATTTTGGTTAATATAATAAAAAAATTTATTTAACATAATTTAAAATATTTTATTATATATTTCAGTATTTTAATACAAATATTTAAGTGTTTTTTATAGAGCAATTCTAAAAACAGCTTTCTAAAATGTTTTCTGTTAAGAAAAAACGCTTTGGACACATTTTTTGAATTCCGAAGAGTGATGGAGCTTAGGGCATTCTTCAAAGTGTTCGAAATTAAAATAACTAACGAAAGAAGATAAGAACCTAATTTTGGGGTATACTTGTCTTACGTGTCTCACAGAAATGTGTGATGTCATTAATTAAAATCTGATCACAGATATAGAAAAAGAAACATAGTATGTTCATGCATTATTGAAAAACCCTTAACACACAAAGGATTCAAAATACTATTAAATGCAGATGTTTTCTTTGTAAATTCTGATTACAGTGCATTTAAAAACAGTCCATTCTGTTTGGATTTTATTCAATGTATAAAATAAAATTATTTAAGTATGTATTTAAGTAACATAATAAAGTTTTCACATAATGAATAATATAATATTGTTTTCTTTCATAATTTATCGAGGAAAGAGTATTAAAGAATATTTTTTATTATTAATACTATTTTCCGTACAACTTTCAAAACATATAAAATGAAAGTAGCAAATTACTCGAACGAAATTTTTTAGCTTATTGAAAATGGAACCAAATCAAAAGTAATTGGTAAATTATATGAATGCTTCCTTTTTTATAAAAAACTAATATATTTAGTTTTTGCAAAAAAAAAAAAAAAAAAAAAAAAATTGCAAATGTTAGTGGGAAGTATAATAAATATTTGTCTTTGGAAATCTATTGGTCATTACAAGACATATTTTCTAGTTGAAAGCTTCCAAAACTGTTTTGATTTATAAATTACGTATACATTTTAGATAACTTGCATATTTTACAAATTGAAACACATATGTGTCTACTTTTTTATTTAAATTCCATATGATACTGGGACTAAAATTCATATTTATTAATTTTCGTATACAAATACCAAGTGTTTGGTCACTAAGAGATTAGTTTAGATCATGCTTCCGAATATTTAAAAGCAATATAATTGTTAAATGAAAGTGCAATGTGTTCGTCGATAAGCTCGTTGACTGCCCAAAATGACCGAGAGTATGGACAGAAAAGTTTTTAAATCTAATTTCAAAAAGATGGACATTCAGGCAATCATGCTCATACAGAAAATTAAATGATAACCCTACTACAGGATGAAAAAAATCTGGAATAACTGACATTGAAACAATTAGACACTTTTCCTTAGCTTTATTTAATATGTAAGAGGCAAACCTCTTCTTAAATTCTAATTTAATTAAGATTTTTGCAGATATAAAAATAGTATGGTTAAAAATAGTTCGGAGAAAATTAGTTCTTTCATTTTTTTCGATGTCCTAATCAACAGGAACCCACTATAGGAAAATTGAATAGAGTGGGGAGAATAATAAAATTCTTACAAAATTTAACATACTCAATCTTTATCAACTTGAACAATTAACTATGCTATTTTCCAGCTACTGAGTTTCGAAAAGAATAAAGAAGAAGTTGTTAAGAACGAATATATTTTGAAAGAGTCAAACTTTATGAGCTGAAAACTTAGGGATACATATTTCATGTAAAATTTTGAAAACTCATATTGGTGAAATCAAACTATTTCGATGCCAAAATCACAGGTTAATCCAAACGAAAATAGATCAATAAGAGTTGGGTGTTATTGTTCAGATATCTGCATATAAGTTTAATGAGTTGGATGCTTGTTAATTTCTCTCTTTTACTCACTTATGACACCTAATTATATAGCTCAGTATGATTGAATTACATTAAGTTTATATAATAGCTCAGTATACTTATATTGTATCTTATGATTATATAACATAGAAGATTATACAGTCATATGACTATTGTCTAGATTTTGGAAAAAATCTTTCAAAAGACAATCCCTTAATAGTCTAAATTTCGACTTAATATATTAGATATTATATCTAATATATTATGTCGAAATTAAGACTGTTTTGAACTGAAATGTTTCTCTAAAAGTAATGAGCATGCATCTGTATATATTTTTATTTATCTATATATACGTTATCTTCTAAGAGAACTAAAAAAGAAACATAACTAGTTCTGAACAAAATGATTTAAAAGTACATTAAAAGATGATTTTGAAAATTATGAAAAAATTCTATGACTTTCCAGTTTTGATAATTTCTAAATGCTTTTATAAGCAAACAATGTATTTATAATATTTCATAAAGAGTAAGATGTATTATCAAAACTTTTGATACAAGACATTTTTTTCCGATACAGACTAGGGCAAACATATTCTTGAATGTATCCATTAATGGCAAAACTATGTACTGCTTTCTGACTAGTTTCAGAAAGGTAAGTTTATTAGAGATACACACTTTTCTCATTAGAAAACTAATGAAAGTTTTTGCAATTCTTAGCATGTTTTGGCAGTTTTCAAGAAATAAATGAGAACTATATTCAGAAAATGGCATGAGTCAGTAATTTATTCCAGACGAAGTAAATACACTTCTAAACGCATTTTATATTATGATTAATATAATAGTTTAAATTTACCAAGTAATAAAATGTAGATTTTAATATTTTATTGAATGGAATAAGCATAGTGGTTTAATATATGTACTTAAGTCTAAACCTAATTATACTATGTAAGTATTGTGACATAATACACTGAAACAGATTTTTTAAAAAATTGTTTTAACTATTGGCTTTTTTAATATATAAAATAGGTTAAATATTTATGTTGTTTCTTTCAGTAAATGACTTAAAATGTTTGATAAGATATTTGTATAACTAATAAATGTGATGAAAATTATGCTTCAGTTCAAAAGAAAGTACAAAATATTTTACATTTAAATTATAAGCTTCCGCTACTATTAATGTACTCGAAAAATTAATGCAAAAATGTTTTTGAAATAAATTCTGGACTCAATTTTTAATAAACTATTCCTAGTATAAAATAAAATGCTCAAAATAATAAGATTACATGAAGCATTATTATTTTAATTTTGAATAAAAATTGAAATTAATTTCCATAAAATAACGGAAGAGATTTAGAACACAAAGATGTTATAATAACACACAAATGTTCAGTTAAAAAGAATAAAACATTTTCATTTATATTAATTATAATGTCATGCCGAATTCAAATATTTTTACGAAACTCGAAAAACAAATCTGATAAATGTGAGCAAAAACCCAACTAAAAAGGAATCGAATGAAAAGAGAAGCATTTTGTATATTTTTTTCAAATACGTGAGCAGAAATGCTTATAAAACATCTGGATGAAGAAAAATAATTTTTATGTTGAGCGTTATACGATATATAATATTTACTTAAGCTGAGAAGGAATTTATCAATTCGAGATAACAGCACGTTCCAAATATATAGTCATTTGAATATTTTAAATTCTTATTTATAGTTGCTGTTATCTTGTCAAACCCTTCTTTGAAAGTATCACATCGATTAAATTTACCTCCAGGAACACTTCCAAGAATAACTAACAATAAATTAATTTTTTTTCAAGAAGTCTACTATAACCACTGTACTTACACTGAACTACATAAAAATGTAAAATTAGAAATAAAAAAAAATAAATAAATCACAGAATCAGCAGCACTGCCAAGCAGGCACATATGAAATAAAATCATTGAACGTTTGATAGGTGAAAAGTTAACCAAAAAAAGCAAGTCTTTATAGTTAATTGAAAGTGAAAAATATTTTACATAGAAAGAACCATGGTTCCATGATTTCCCAAGATTAATTGCATATTCTCAATTACAAATATGAGTTCATCCCAAATAAATTTCTCATTTTAAATTATCTACAAAAAATCTTATTCATAAAATCATTTTCGTAATCTATTTTTGCTGCATTCATTTTTATGCTTTTGTATCACAAAAATAATTTCTTAGATTAGTACTCGTTTGTGATTTATATCTTATTAGAAAATGCACTTATTGGTATTTTGGTTTTCGTCAGTCATATCAGTATTGTTTAGCTAATATGTTATGATAATACATCATCGATTACCCCAATGTTTGCTTGCGAGTTATATTTTATGTATTATCCTATATCTATTTCGGATGCTTGAAATTTTCTTTGGGTTGATAAAAGCGATGTTTAAATGAATCCACCTTTTTGAATAAAAATTATTCTTCGAACGTTTTTCAATTTCCAAATTATTTTTTTAGACAAAATTTTCTGAATTGTCAATTATAACTGCAAAACTTGATGATATATGGGAATTTTGTGATCATTATTCTAGGAACGATTATCGTCCTCACTTTCCAGCTATTAATAGAAACTATAGACTTTAGACAAACTGATTGAAGAGCTCAAAATTGCCAAATTCCAAATTAAGTACCAAAGATTATTTGTTCTAATTCTATCGACAATGGCAAGATGATATATGTCCCATATAATTTGGAGCATTTTTAAAAATAGTTTTAAATTAAAAAATAGCAAACAAATATTCTGAAATATAATACAAAAATAATAAATAATGTTTAGCAAACAATGTGAATCCATGAATAAGATATCTCATATAAACTCAAAAATACCATGCTATGTCGTACAAAGGACTTTCATATAAAATTCTGAATTTAGAAGCAGGGTAATATTTGAATCCAACTAACTATTAATGTGGCTCAATTTATCTTTATTTTTTTAAAGTCAGGATTAATTCAAGAGAGCTAATTGTGAATAACTCTTCATCAAGTTTTACCAGTAGAGAAGAGATATGCATTATTCAGGATTGAATTAGAGATGTTGAAGTTTCACCCTAATATCTCTAAGCAGCTCTGAAAGATTCAAAGCAATCGTAATGTTTCAGAATGATGCGAAGTAGTTTTTTGATCTAAAGTAAAAATAACTCCTTTTGATACTTTACCTTGCTTTTTATTGTACGTTTAAAACAAAACTAATTTAAAATGATTTTATATTTTCAAAATAATCCGCATTAAAAATTACAAAAAACATATAGAGGATAAATACTCTATTGCATTTAATATAAGATATATTTCTTGCTGCGTCATCAATTATTATTAATTTTGACAAAACTATATTTCTCCTTTAAGAATTCATAATTTGAGTTTATAATTTTTATGAAACAATAATCTATACTATCATAAAGAAATCAGAAAAATCATCACTTATTAAAGAAATATTATTCTTTAAGATATATGCGTGAAATAATTGATTAAAATCATTTTTTTTTAAATACTTAAACTTATTAAGTAGTTCATAAAATATTGATCATAATTTTTTATAAACTTTAAATTGTTATTATTATTTTATTAATTAATTGCTTTTAAATTTTTTAGTTAACTATAAACTTTCACAATAAACAAAAACTTAATAAAAAATAATGAAAATTTTAACAACGAAATACGCGCGTACGGTTATTTCACAAAATGAAAATCTGAACTTTTCTAATAAATTAAAAGGATATTTGAAAAGAGTTTGAGAAAATGGGTTGCATTCGTTAGCCATGAGGAAGAAAACTTGGAAATGTTCGAGCAACTAAGTTGACAAATTAGCCAAGATAGAACAGAACTGCCTTATTTTCATTAGAGTGTAGTGTAATATATTGTTAGGACCATTTTCACCGGAATGAAAGAGTTCAATTCCAGATATTGTTAAACAGCAGAAGATGAATTCGGCATTTTCTTTCAGCATGATATCTTTTTGGTTTAGACGTAAAGAAATAGAATGTAGATTTTCCGCTTCTAGATATCTGTGAATTTTCGAGTTTTACCCTTATCAACATATGAATAAGGTTAACTATCTATGAAAAACCTTCCAGAAAAGAAAATGGTTAGAAGATATGTTCAATAAAAATAATCGCAAATGTTCAATAAAATGTTTTAAAAATTTTTACAATCATTAAGATTCCTATTTGCGATATCAGACATGCCTGAATAAGTGAAAGGGAGTGAGTTGTATGGGTTTTCCGTATTGCTACACTTGACTGACTCACTGTTTTCCTAAAATATTTTCAAAATACATTCAATCCAAATGCTTTTTAGCCTTCAAATAATAACTTCATTCTGGCAGGGAAAAAAATTCGAAATGTATATAAATTAAACAGAATTTGGTTCAATGCCCACCATTCTTGAATAATATAACCTAGATTTCACATTCATATCGGTCATGTGGGTGCTTGGGGGTTTTCTCCAGTTACTCTGTTGTGACTCATAAACATAACTTATTATCTATGAGAAGTCCTCTCAGGAATCCAAATGAGACTGATATTCCTCTGACGCCCTTCATTGGTGGAAAATTAAGACATCAATTATAAGAATGGGGTCAAGAACACATATTCTTTAACTAACAGAAAAATTAATCTTACAAAAGTTGGTTAAAAGATAAAGATTATTTAAAACAATGTATACTATTTTATCTCATATATATTTTTAAAATGTTTGAGATTTTTGAAAAATAGACAAATGTACATATTTTTACTAAGTTAAGATAATAAAATAACGAATGTAAACAACTGAAAAATATATCATTTAGTTCTTATAAAATAAATCAAATAGAATTTCAGAATTATTTTTAAATAAATCTTATAGTAATGGCTCGTTAAAATATGCCATTATTTTTTGGCTTGCAGAATTGCTAGTAGTTTCAAGGATGTGCGCATTCAGGAAACAATATATGCGCAAAAACCTTTATGTGCTTCGAATGCTTTCTTCAGTGATATTTACAGGCGAAGAAAGTTTATTTACGCAACAATGCACTTTATCTGCGACCGTAAATATCTATTTTTGGAAGAAGTGGAATACTGCAAGTGGAAACTGCAGCTTCGAAACAAAACCTCTGGATCAAGAACATCTAATCTTAACAATCTTTCCTAGTTCAAAATTCCCATGAATTTGGTAGGAAAGCATTTCTTAGACTATGCTTGAGATGAAAGTGAGGCAGAAAATCAGGAAAAGATAAGTTTATGCCTCTCAGAATCGGATGTTTAAAGTATAATATATAACGCAAAAAATGTATTTTCTTATATAATAAGGCAATTATTTTATTATTTACAACAGATGTAAAGTATTTGTAAAATTGTTAGAGAAACAATTTTTGAAGAATCTGGCATCATTGTTTAGAGTTTTGAAATAAATCTGAAAAGAGGGAATAATATCTCTGGCAAATATATTTGCATTGTTTGTACTGGTATTTTTTCTAAGTTACAGAAGTCATATTCATTGTTATCAAGAAAGTAAATTTTTAGAATATCAAATGAATCGGAATTTAAGTTACAGGCATATATTTATCATTTGGAAATGAGGTATTTTCTAAGAGATTTTCATAAATATAGGAGGAATTTACTTTCAATACAAAAACTATTTTGTTTAATAATTTCTTTTTAAAACTTAACTTTCTAAAGACTGACTTAGATAGTTAAATTTTAAAAGTTTCTTTCAATTTAGAATAATTATTTCACTACATAAAGCTTAGCAAGCACTTAAAAATCAAATTGCAATTTTCTCTTAAAAACTATTTGATTTCATGCACTTTATGAGACTCATAATAGTAATTTCTCATCCCTTCGATGTGTTCATAAGTAATTTATTGAAAGAAATTAAATGTGGAACTTCTTAAATTTAGAAACAATGATAGACTGGGAAAGTAAAAACCAAGAATTCTTTAAGCAAAGAGGATTCAATCTATTTCACCTTTAACCAGGGCAGTTGGGAGTTATTTTCTTGATTAATTATATAAATTTTCCCCCATCTCTCTGTCTTTATGTATTTATCTATGAGAATTGAGATTAAAAAAATTATGAATTTTAAGAATTTTTTTTAAAAAGAATCAAAAACAATTAATATTTGTACAGAAAAGATTAGAGAAAAATTGAATTTAAAATATCACTCTATTAGAAAATGTAGTCCCTAAAGCAAGCAACTTCTATTAAATCCTCTTTTCGTAAAATACAAGAATAGAAATACAATGACATTGACTTGTTGCTCAGAAACGAAGGAACTTTATTATTAGACATATTTGACATTTAATTAAAATTACATTATTCATTTTCGATGAAAATCTTTTCAACACAAGGTTATAGATGCATTTTATATATGCCACAAATATATATTATATATAGTTTAAATATTGCTTCATTGATGATTTTCCTATTCTTATGTCAAGTTTAATGTGTATGAATAATGATAAATTACTTAAATTATCTCTTCATTATATTAATTTGAAACATTACATTCTCAGTTTTCATTTTAAAGTGAAAAGTAATTTTGTACATATCTAAGAAACGGAATGTTATTAAATATTTTTTGCAGTGTATGTAAATTAAAATAATGTTTTTAATTTCATAAGTATTTTTTGCCGTGTTTCATGGAACTTGTGTCACTGAATCTGTTGTAATGAATATCTGCAGGTTAAAGGAATGTCAAATGAAAGAACGAAATTAATTTTTTGAAACCATGAGAAATAAGAGATGGTAGAGATTTAATTTAGATTGTGATTTGATATAAAAGTAAAAATTATAAGAAACATATCACACAAATTAAGAAAATAAAAGCAAAATTCATTAAAGGAGAGTGTCTAAAGAAATTGTAATTAGTAAACAGTTTATATGAAAAGATTCCATATATATATATGGAATCTTCAAAAAGAATTAGGATTCTTTGGTTATGTAAGTGAAAGACAGACTTATTGGAAGCAATAACATAGATTACTGTCTCTATATATATTTCTCCATTTTATTCCCTGAGTATAATATTCCTCAGTATCACCAATATGTAGCCACTGTATTTTCAAAACATTATTTAAGATAAAGAATTTGGACGCAACACTGCAGGTACAGAGAATTTTCGACGTTTATCTGTTATTTTGAAGGATACCATCCCAGGAGAAGATAAAAGTCTGAAAAATGAAAATCAAGGTTAAATATAAGACATGAGAAATTATTCTTATATTTAACCATTTCATATTTGAAAACAATCTATGCTATCTATGTAAGCATTGTTATCTCCATTGTTTTCAATTCTCATGTGAAAAAGTGAAACTAGACATATTAAATAATGCTAACTATTTCCTTTTACATATCGCTTGGTACATTTCATCGATTTATGACTACATCTTGTTATGTCATAGCTTTGCTTGTTAGAATGTGAATATTGTGTAATATTATCTTTTACCTTGTAACAAAAATTCCTTTTTGACTTTTTTTATAACTTCAATGTCATTAAAATATTTTTTATTTTGTATAGTAATCCGAAACTTGATTTCATGAAAGCTTACTATGCTATAAATAAAAGCTTCTCTTTCTAAAAGGAACTTTAAGTGAGGTTTAAACCTACCTCACTCAATACTTTCATGCATTTGTAAGATAATCGTATTTTTTCCTAAATTTTTGGAAAGTTCTAGGATAATAAGAGAACATTTTATAGTTGATATTTTGAGTTTCTTGAATTCAATGAAGAATTTTATGCGCATCATCGAACACAGATTTCTTCAATTCTTTCTGTTCAAAAATACATATCTTGAATTCTATACCATTTTATAGTTCATTATTTCCAATCCTAAATTCAATATACCAGAATTGTATGGTTCATAAGTTTACAACGATTTTTGTAAGTATTCGTCAGAAATATTTTGCTAAAAAGTATTATAATGATTTATAGTTGTGTAATCATAAAATAGCGCTACCTTAGTTATCCGATTTATCATGTAAACTGAAATGTATATCAATACTAAAATTCAAGTCGAATGTCTCTTAAAATATTTGGGGCAGAATATTTGGGTTCTACATAATCTTGCTATAATTGGGTTACAAGAAAAGTTTCATACTTTTAATGAATTTCAAAACAAATATTGGCATAAAAATATGGATTAGAGTTTAATACCATCTTTTCGATCAAAAGAATTTAATTTTGAAAATTAAAGCTCATAAATTAATAAAAATGTTTCATTTCCTTTAATTTAATAGAATTAATTCACGTCTTGATTTTAAGCTATTTAATATCATATAAATGCATTCCATACCCAATTTTTTTATTCTATTCTTAAGATGTATTTCCATGTGTTTAAAAGTGTGTAATTAATATAAGATACACGAATTGCTTTGTAATTCATATTTTGTGTGTGAAATAAAAGCAAATATTTTATGTCATAAAAGTAAAAAATATTTTTATCATTCTTAAATTTTTTGAATACATATATTAATTTTTTTGTGTGTGTATATGAATGATATTGAGAAAGTACTGCAAATTTATATTAAATATTGTTTAATAACACTTTCCTATAACACAGATTTTTATGCAGAAAATACTCACATTCATTTGAAGTATAGCATTCAAATTTAAAATTCCAACTACTCTACGAAATGTTTTTCAGATACTGTTGAATATTGAACTTCACAACACGTTTCATCTCTAAACTACAAAGCTATCGAAGGATAACCTCAAAAAGAAGATGTGCCAGAACAGACTTAATTTTACAACGGATTTTTCTTAATCTATTATCCAATAAAATGGAATTTCGGGGCACAAAGGAACTAAGATGCTTACAGGAAACTTAATTTCGACTTATATCCATTTATACGTTGGAAAGAAAGAGCATATGGAATTTACTGCAACTTTTTTTCGATATAACATCGAAATTCCCTCGTTAAAAATGGCTGGTTTTTGTTGGATTACCGAAACAAGCAAGGTCGCTCGTTACTAAGCGAATCGATTTAGGGTTATAGGTGAGTAAAAGTTCGATGTAAGACTTGGCTAAAGAGGGAAGAATTTATTTACGTGTACTGTCTTCACATGTAATGCAAAATGCTTTGTTTACCAACATATATTTATTTGTTTATATATTAAAACTCTTCTTTTCATAAAATGAAAATTTTAAGGTTTATATATTAATGGTTTGCTTGATGTAATCAATGAACTATGAGTTTTTTTTTAAATTCTCACTTTATTTGTATATTTGTTAAAATTATTGTTTTTATAAAAAGTTGAGAATTTTAATGTTTAAATTGTGGTAGTTGGTGTGATATGATCAAATGAACTATGGAAAGTTTTTTTTATAAATCCTGAATTTATTTGTTTTTCCTAAAATTCTCCTTTTTTATAAGATGCAAATTTTTTTAAGGTTTACATTCTAGTGATTAGGGGATCAAATGAATTATCAGTTTTGTTTCTTAGTATGTTAAGATTCGGTAAATAAGAAATTTATTAATTTGATACTTAATTCAACATGTAATCATTATTTTCCCAAGCGAACAGATATAATTCATATTAAGGATTCGATAATTAATACTTTCAAATAAATTAAAAATGTGATAAAGAATAAAATAAGTCAAAATTTGAATAAATAAAGTGCAAATTTATAAAGAATGCTACATTAATTAAAAATCTAAAAATTTGACAACAAATCATACTCTACAAATTCAATTTTTAAAAAATAATATTTAAATGAGTTCACATGTAAAAAAAAATAAATTAGAAAATTTGTTTAACACATGTAAAAAGGAATATAAATATAATTTACTAATACTTATGAGTTTTATTACATTTTAAGAAACAATATTATTGATAAATCGTAATAGGCGAATAGTTATGTAATTAAAGATGGAGTTTCAGATTCTCAGGATAATCTAATAATCGCAGATCTCATCAATAATGATAATTACATGAGATATGGTATTTTAAATTTTAATTGTTATTAATTTATTATATGTTATTAAATTATCATATCCATTACAAATGAAAAGACGGGAATCTTGGTACTACTAAGTTTTTTCCAAATGCACATTTACTTTTAAGGCCGCAAAATACAATCATTAGTACAATTTTGCATTAAATTGCGCGCTAAATTCCCCCAAAAAACTGATTGATGAATTTTATACTAGGTATTATTGGCATAAATTATCTGAAAATGTTAAGATGATTCTAATGAATAAATAAATGCTAAATTATTCAGAAATTTTCTAAAATATGTTACAAGTTGTTTGCTTTTTCATCTGTCAAAATAATGAAATAATAAGCAAAAAACACTTAAAAGTTAGGCATACTTCTCTATTCTTTCTTATAACAACAAAAATAAAGAGAAATAAAGAACTTCATAAAAATTAATTATATCATATGATTATTTGTAGCAGCATTTGCATCTTATTGAGGTCATGGATTCGGCTTGTTGCACTCTGTATCACCAAAAGGGTATGAATGGTGACCACCTTAGGCAATGACCAGTTATTTTATGGTTTCTTGAAGACAACTCTACTTAAACTAATTATAAATTTTTTATGTTTCATCATTACTTTATTGGGCTATTCGTCAACTACTGGCAGAGATACCGAATACAGGCTTCGAATAAAAAAATAATAACTAACAAATGTAAGAAACCTTTTACTAATGTATATCTATATAAATTTCTTATCATAAATTTAAATAATTTTATAATCATAAATTTTTCGTACTGAATATTGATTAAATTATAAATTTAATTTCAATTATGCATAAAAAAATTGATTAAAGATCATTGCCAACTGAAAAAAACTTTAGTATGTTTTTTCTATATATGTTAATGAGTAGAGTGCAGTAAAAATTTAGTTGTTAGATATTGTCGGAGTATAATATTATATATAAATATAAAAAAGTAAAAAAAAAACAATTTTGATATTCTTTTGTTTTTTCACAGGAAAAGAAAAAAAAATATTACTAATGGAATACAATAAAAAAATTTCTGTATGGAATACGAATACGACGGTCACAGATAAAATCTATGAATAACTAAATTAGTATAATATCACAAAAAAAAATCACTGCTTGAATTATATTTTCACCTTAAGGAATGTGATGTTTGGCGACATTCTGAGGAAGATGACACGCGCTTTGAACATATTGGCTATCATATTTTTGGTTAAATATCAATTGCTTCCTGAACATTACTTAGTGCTAATAAAACAAGAACCTAAAATGAAAATTTTTCTAGTGTTTTTAATTGCTATGTGAATGTGAAAGTTTGAAGAAAATTTAATTATAAGAGATGTTTTCAAATAAATAAAATAATTCCCCTAATAAATAAAATGAGTTAGTCAAATTATCTTTGAATTGTTTTTATTTCGAGCTTTGTCACTTCCAAGTAACGAGTTAGATAATGGAACCATGTGCAGTTTTGAATTAGTAAAAATGAAAAATTTTACATCTATTAAATGCACAAGACAAACTGCAAACTATTTTCAAATAAACACAATATAGTTGAAAATACAAATATTTTTTACTTCTAAGAAAAGGAAGTTTGCCTAATTATTGGGTGTTTGGGCAAATTTAAAAAAAAATACCATATAAGAAGAAAACCTTTTTTCCTTGTTTTTATGTCTCTCCTTTCATTCTTTTTTGTGAACTGATCATTTGTAATCGTTATGCTATCTTATTTCGAATTCACCAGAATAAGAAAAATAAACTTTTATGTCTTTTTCAGTGATTCTTGTTGCCACTGGATGATAAAGTTTTCTAGTTTAGTTAAAATAGAATGTGTGCTGCCAACCTGTAGGAAAAAAGTGAAGTTTGTAGAAATCATGTGGATTTAAATTTTCTACAGCATCCTGTATTATTTATAAATATATTTTCAGAGAAAATGTAACTTTTGTTACATTAATAAGAATATTTCATAATGAGTATAAATTTATATTTCTAATTCTTTTTGAGTGAAAAGTAATTTACAAACTATTAAGGATAAAAATTAAAAATTGTGCTTATTGTTTAACGCATTATTATTTAAAAACTACAAACTTTCTATGAAGTCTAACCGTTCTTCAATCAAAATACATTATGGTGAATGAAACGATCATATAAAAATAGGAATTGTTCAACCTATTGTTTCAGAATATATTTACGTCTCAAACATTTCTAAAACAATCAAAACTGAAAGTTGCTCTTCAATATCAATAATAAAATTAATACTTAAATAGCTATCATTTAATGTATTTATTAATAAATTTTGTAACTTAAATAGCTATTTATTTTACTGTAAATCATGCAATAAAAACTTGCTAATCTATTTGTTAGTTTATTTAATATTACTAAAGAATATTTTACAAAATTATATGCATTGCTCTTCAAGGTATACCTATTTAAATTTTGTTGCTAATATTGCTATAATGTTTCTAGTCACAAATTAGATACTTGGATTTGAATTTAATGTATATTAAAAGTCAAAATTTAAAGCAAATATTTAAATATTCTTCAACATTTCTTGTATTATTAGCATCAAAATGTTGATATTCAACAATATAAATAACTAATAATCAATATTTTCACTTAAAGTTCTTCCCTAGAAATAGTAAAAATATACCAAATAATTTATTTAACTAAAATAGATTATTTGGTATATTTTTATGAGAAATTTAAAATATTTCTCGTTATCCTAATCTAATTATTTAATTTTCAGATTAGCAGATTTATTTATAAGATTTCTGATTATGCTCATCTTAAAAAGTACATAAAAATTTATTATATTACAAAGTGAATAATCCTTAAGCCTATCATAGTTTTTTTTTGCACTTTTTATTAAACGAAATAAAGAAATATGAAATAGTATTTACTATTTTTTTATTCATTACTTTATATCTCTTACGAAATAATATGCGGCATTCCTTAGTAGTTTTAAGTATAAGTAAAAATTGTAAATAAATACATTTAAAAAAATTTAGTAAAATAATCTTTTAAGGAATATTTAAGTTTTCAGAATTTTCTTTATTTTTTATATTAGATTTTTTTAATTCTGAAAGAAAGGATATCTCATGCAAAAATTTTTAACTGAAAAAGCTTCTTTTTTTATTTCAATTACAGTTATACAAATTAATAAATTTTCTCTTTTCAAAAAAAAAAAAAAAAAAAAAAAAAAAAAAAACTCTCGCATTTATTCAGTTAAGAAATAGAAAGCATTACCAAGAAAATTATTAATTAAATATGAAATGTTGAAAATTCTTTTAATGAATTTCATGTGAAAAAAGAAATTTTTTTTTTGCGTCAAAATACACCCATTTAAATTCATAAAATTTTTGTTACAAAAGAAATACATTCATTTGTATTGTTATTAACAAAAAATTCAAAATATTACTTACAATTTATTTATTCAGTAATGTTTGTCAACGATTGGTTAAAGTTCTTATATGTTTTGCTTAAATGTGTTGATGAAAAATAAAAATTTTAATATTTATGCTAAACTGAAATATATTTCTTCTGCTAGTTATAAATTTCAAATTTTCTTTTAATCACGTATTTTTAAGAAAAAATTTGTAAAAGAATGAAATAATTATACAATATAATTTGAATGAAATTTTTATAAGTAAAAAATTAATATATTGTTAAAAAAAGTTTCTAATCTCTTGAATAAATTTCAAATAAATCTGATTTTATTGAATATAACAACTAATTCAATTTTAGAAAAAAAAGTGATAGTAGTGTTATGTTAATATTAAATTTTTTTAATATATGTTTTATAACTCTTTTATCAACCATTGAAAAAGAACTTTCAATATGAAAAATTTTAGATGAACTCTAAATTACACTTTAAATTCTGTCTCTGGAGATTTTTAGTAATTTCGTAAATGACGTTATTCATAGGTAATGGTTATAGTAATAGCGTCTTATATCTCGCAACTTTCTCTAGATATGCAAGTATACAGATCATCTCCGTAGCAACTATTATACTTTAAAATGATTTCACTTTCATAGCTGTAATTTGCGTAAAGTGAAATCTTAAGTTCAAAATTGTGAACGAAGTAATCCTAGCGTAGAAGTTTTATGTCATGGATGAAAGTTTTGAATGTACATTGCTACTGCTATTTCTGCACTGAATATAGTTATAATAGGAATTTTCTGAGAAATAATAAACAATTTTTGGTTCCAAATAGAATAAAAAATTTTGAAGTAGAATACAGAAAATATCAAATTAAAAATTGTTTTTTTTTTTTTTTAAAAAAAAAAAAAACAGATTTTTAAAAATTGCTATGAGATTGTATAGATCAATAGTGGAAAAAATGTTTTAAAAGATTTAATTTTAAAATTTATTAAAATAATCAAATTTAATCTAAATTAAATTGAACAAATAACAAATGTTCAACTAATTCAATTTTTTGTCACATATAAGAATTATATTAAAACAAGTTTATCATGATTTGTCTGAAAATACTTTCTTTTTGGAACAGTTTAATGAATACAAATGTATTAAATCATACTAGAGTTTTGTAAATATGTTTACCTGATAATTTGATTAAGCAATAATAAACATATGAAATTTATCTGTGTGTTGGTATATGTACATCCTATTGTGACATCTGCTTTTTTATGTGTAATGACTAATTCGATTATTGGTCATTATTTTTAGAAGATTTTAATATTTCATAAGAACAATTATCCGTAGAAAATGTTGAGTATAACACAGTGTATAATTGGCTATTTCTCTCCAAATTGGGTTTAACTTTATTAGTATATAATTTATCAATATCATCAATAGTTCAATTTTTATATATGAGAATAAAAAGACATAGTTAATCTCTCATGTCACGAATCTGTTTATTCTCCCATATGAACTACTATGTTGAGCTAAATGTTTTTCCATATTCTATTTAAACTTAATCTTTTTTAAACCAAATTCAGGACAATATAAGTATGCAATAAATAAAGAAGAAAAACTAAAAGGACTTTGTGGCAACTTCCTTGAATTAAAATGTACTTAAATTCATTAATTTTAAATACACATGCATATGCAATTACAGTAAAAACGTGCATTTTAATTGCATATCCATGTGTACCATAACTGGTAAAAACTATGTATGCATGCAAGTACTATAGACCATGAATTATGACCCAGAATATTAAGAAAGTAAACTGAAAATTAGTCAATAATAGTTTAAAGACGGAAGATTTTAAAGAGTACTGAATATTTCTATTGTCTTTATTTTTAAAAACATTATAAAAAAAAAGAAAGTATGAAGTGAATCCTTGAAACTATGAATATCAATATATTATCAATTACTGCGAATATTTATGTCTTCTTTTTTTATTAAAATTGTTCTTTTTTCAGTCTTTTCAATCAACTAGGTTTTTTCCATTTACATACGTACATAATTATTAAATTTTTTTATATTTATGTACATCGATTCCTATGAATATTTAACATTGTTCTATATGGTTTTTAAATAACATTTTCTTGCTTTCTTATTATTTTACTAAATTTTCATTTTTTCAGTACTTTATAGTGATTAGATTAGTTATTTAATTATATTAGATTAATTAAATAAATATATTTAGTTAATTATTATTAATCATAATTACTGGAAATCTAGGGATTTAGGTTAAACAAGTATTATAAGAAATGGCAGAAAATGTAAAGTTTTTTGTATATCATCTAGTTTCCGCATTTTATTTTTCAAGAAATAGTAATCTAAAACTAAAATTAATTAATACGTAAGTATCTAAGAGAACAAAATATTAAATAAAGGGCCCGAAATTTTGTAAGGTCCTTGAACTTCGTCCACTTGATATGTGTTGGCGAATTCTAAGACAATTTACTCCGATAGTTCTTTTTATTGTACCTTGTTTTCTTTCTTGGACACTTAGAAAGAAAATTAGGAATGTATAAATAAGTTTTATGTTGACGTAGCCAAAGTAAAAGCAGTGAAAGAGATAAAAACTTTTTTCCGTCTCACATGTGTGTGTCAGTTAGTATAGCTGTTAAAGACCACTAGCAAGATCAATACACAAAAACACAGTTTTTTTGTTGTAATTTATTTCATATGTTAGTTGTGTTAAATCATATAAAAGTATATGTTGCAAACATATATATAACTGACAAGTTCTTTATTAATGTAATTTATATACTGCACTTACTGACAAAAAAACACGTTAGTGTATGATCACATTAAACTTAAAGATTGTATTTGTATGAAAACATAAGGCATGTGTGCATTTTGTATTGTGTGAAAACTATACAAAATACGCATATGCTTTATTTTGCATTTATATTTGTGTGAAAACATTTTATTATTTTCCCGTGTTTTTTGTCTAAGCATTTCAGTGACATTCGACATGTTTGTTGTCCAAAAGCAATTTTATACTCACCTTCAATTACCAATAAATTTCTTTTCTAAGCAAAGTGTTAAGCTAGAAAAAAATGTCATAAAATTTCTGAAATTCTAATATACTTTTTAAAATTTATTTTGATCTTGCTTAAATAATAGATTTTTTTCCAATAAAATCTATATCGAAATGCATAAATAAATATTCGATGTCTTTATAAAACATTTAAGCTAGAAACGTATTTCTAATGTTTAATTTTTTATGTTATGAAATTTAATCCCATTTATTTTATAGAAATATTTTACTTAATAAACTTATAATCTTAATTAGAGATAATTTACTTAGTGATTGCTTAGAAAAATTATTGAAGCATGAAAATTTAAATTATATAATAATATTGTGCTTATTTCCTTTCAGATCTAGGAATTCCTAAGGGATCTGATACGTTGTTCTGATAAGTAAATATCGAGAATAGTGCAAACATGAAATCCTAATTGCTTTGAGGTTCAATAGGAAGTTCTGAAAGTCTCAGAGGATGTCCAATCAATGCTGAGAGAGAACTGATTTTCCCAACAGAGGACTAACTTTTCATGTATAAATGTACTGATTTTCCTTTGTTCTTGTTTTAAGCAATATTGTTTCAAATTAATGCATATTAATATTAGAAATAGAGATCCACTGGGGTTTTTGACTTTATTCGAAAATAATTAGATAAAATTAAAAGGAAATTCTAGTTTCTCATGAATTATTGAAAGCACATTAAATTTTGGTGAATAAACACAAGAGTATTGGCATTTTTCATTATTGCTTCTTTCAAATATAAGATTTATGAATATTCAATAGCAAAAACTGAAATAAATAATTATATTTGGGTGTATGTAGAATTAAGTTCAGATATGGAAAATAAATGAAAATACTGCTTTTGTCATAAACAAAATCGATAATATTCTTTGGGTTTTATAAAGTTGAATTGTTATTAGGACAACATAGAGCACAAAAAAATCGTGATTTTAAAATTTTTCAGTTTCGATAATTTTTGTGACAGTTTATTTTTAATTTAAAAGATGTTATAAGAAAAATAAATAAAAAAGGGTAGTTTTTCTACAGAAATCTGATTTTTTTTAATAAAAATAATTGTGTGTTAGAAGAATTACATTATGGAAAACAAGGGATTAAAATAAATTTGAAATTTTATAAATTTAAGTATTCATGAAGTCGGAAAATTGATAAAAATGACTGTAAAGAGAGCAGAATTGCAATTTTTTGCATGGAAAAACATAAAAGCAACAAAAGGCTTAGATAAAAAGAACCATGTTTACCAGTAAAGGAGAAGTGAAGAATATCAATCTTTGCAAGAAAAATACTCATAGAAATCCCCAATAGTTTTAGCAAAAGTTCAACATAAAAAAGATCACTTGTACTTGAATAGACTTTTGCAATATCCAAACAAGCAGATTTCTTATTACTTTGTCCAGTATTTCTTTTAATATCTAAAAGCTAATGGCGAGTTAAATGATTAGATGAAAATTTTAACAGGAACTGAAGAATATTTTAATTTTAAACTTTATAATAACAAATTATCAGAAAATAAATGCACCGATTCTGTACTCAAACATTATACTATAATAATTGTTTGAGGATGAATAAGTGTCAGAGAAAAAAATGTGCTAATTTATATTTGAAGGAATTCATTCACAAATATTGAAATTATTTATGAAAATCTTCCTTATTTAATGAAAAAATTTTACTCTGACATCTTTTTGTTGCAACAAGACAAAGCTTATATACTTTAAGATAGAAGATGTGTGCAAGAATATACAAAATGATAATAGACAAAATATTCTAAAAAGATCTGATTATTTTTTTATCAGAGTCTGTCATCCTATTGGGTATTATACATTTAATTTAAGAGAGATTATGAAACATGAAATTTAAAATGCAGAAAAAATAATTAAATAATGGAATAAAAATTATGTACAAATATAGAACGAAAAACTTTCGACCCACTCAAACTTTCTTTCACGGAAACTACCAAGATGGCTTCAATTAATTATTTATGTTAAAAGAGAAATAATCTACTGTTGTTTTAAGTGTATAATGTTGTAAAAAGATATCTTAAGGTGTTTATAATAACTTTTTATTTTTATGTATTTAAATAAAACATTGTTTTTTGTTCCAAATATTTTACTTTTTACGTTTTTTTACACGTGAAACATTTTATAGGAATTTAAATAATAAGATTGTTTCTTTACATTTATTAAAAAAATGAAAAAGATAATTTTATTTAACTCAATTGTATTTATAAATTAATACTGTTATGATTTGGCAGTTTTGAGATTGGCGAACCAAGCGTTTACGTGCAGATTAATAAATTGTATTTGTTAACTCACAGTTTCATTGCATTCTAAGTACATAACATATTATCAATTTGTTAAAGAAATGATACATAATTTGAATCATTAAACACAGATTAATTTTTTATATTAATACAAAAATATAGTAATATTGTATTTTTAGATGAAACGTAGAAAAGTTTTATTTTAAAAAAGATAAGTTTCACCGAGATCAATTGAATAATTGCTTATTTACGTTAAAAAGTGTTAGGCGTTTAATATTTTCTTTTATGTATTCTATATACAAAATTACATAAAAATGTTCAATTTAGTGAAATAGCTTAACTTTGACTATTCTAAAAGCAGTTTTATTGATTAAAAATATAAATATTTTGTTGCATTGTAAAATTAAGATGGAAGAAGAAAACAAGGAAATACCAGTCTATTCATAAAATGATATATCATTTAATATTTGCTTTATTTGTGTAAGATTATGAGATTATTGTGTACCGCTTTATATATTGAAATACTTGAAATGTTTTCTATTTTTCTTGAATTACGCATTCCTTTTCTCTAGAATTTATTGAGTAAATAAATTTTCCAGTTTTATCCCATTTCATACTTTTTTATGCAGAAAAATGTCTGATGAAAACATACGTCTTCTAAACAGCTTAGGTGCTTTTAAACATGAATGAAATTTAAACATAACAATCGAATCTCTTCCCTTTCATTAAAATATATGAAAACAATCACAACTTATACATTTAGTGTGTATTTTTCGTATCAAATTCGGTGATAACAAAAGAATAAGCAGTCAGCTATATTCTTCTTTTGAATAATATTATCTGTGCTAGCAAATACTTGTATTAACTTTATCAATAGACGGAGATAGAATCTTTTCAGATTACCTGAGCTTGAAATAGAATAGATTCCCCATGCACTACTGTTTTTTTCAATTTTTCCTATCTCTTATTGAATTCTTCTCATATTCTCTTGAATCTTCCGCTCTTCGATCATAAAATAATGAGATTCCGCTATATTCCATTTAAATTTCTATTTGAAATTTTCCCTCTGTTTGTATTACTTTTTTGCTAGTGATTTGATTCAATCATTTTTATTTTTCATTATTACTTACTCAAAAAATATTTTTGTCAGTCCAACATATTACAAAGAAAGGAATTTAATTGAAATATTCATTTAAATAGGAAAATATAAGCGTTCGGAAACTAGTAATTTACCATATTTATAAAACCTTAAGTATTATATAACTTCAGATAGAAACTTGTTTTAATTTGCATTAAATATAAAATAATCTATGATTTCAAAATATCACTTTATAATTTCATTGGTTTGTTATAAAACATAAAAAAATAAAGTGAAATTTTATGAAGCTGATTTTTTTCATGACTGTTTGATTCAAGTATGAAGGAAAATGTTTTTCCAAAATATTACAAAAGTGAATAATTTTAAATATCGGAAAAGTTATGTGGTCTTACATAATTTAAAAATATGATAAACATTATCTATAAAACAATTTTTGTAAAATTATAAAAATAATTAAAATGTTGTTTTGCTTAAATATTTATTAAATAATTCTATGTTTTAAAGTTGTTAATCGATGATGTATAAATATAAATTTTATAACTAATCCATAAATAGATCCTTCATAATGCTTATTGAAATAGTTAATCCCAATAATATGCATATAAATGTACACACATGCATTAAGTGTATACCAACAATTATAATGTTGTTGTTGTCGTGTGCCAGCCAGGCTGGCAATATGGGGTGCGCTGCTCCACTTTTCCAACTGAACCATATTTGGTGTGGAGTCCGACTTCCTCAGTACACACATGCCATAGGTTTATATTGTAGGCAACCATTCACACACAAAGAAAGGACAAAGGCAAGAAAGAGAGAGAGAGAGAGAGAGAGAGAAGGTACATCCATGCCCGAGCCAGGATTTGAACCCAGGTCCCACCCATCTGTAGTCAGGTACACTAACCATTAGACAGGTTGGGCGCCAACAATTATAATAAAATTGTAATAATAAATATGCAAATTTAAAATTAAATTTCTTCGAGCACTTAACGAGATTTCTTGAAAAATTAACAACTCAACCAAACAAGAGTGATCAATTTAGAAATTCTTTTGTTGAAAAAAAAAAAAAAAAGGTGAGCATTATTTCCAAATCTTTTGTAAATGAATGTGAAATTTGTAAGTACGTCTTTGGTATACTCTTTTGACTTATAACATAATTTTGTTTTGCTTACATTTTTTTCTTAAAAGCTTCTCTTATTCAGTGCAAACATAAATTTGAAAGAGTTTTAATCAATTGATGAATCGATAGTATAGAGTTATTTTCTGGAAGATTAAAAAATAATATTAATCTCAAAAAAATAGAGTTTCAGCATGTTTTTGAAATATTTATTTTCTTAAATTTCAAAAGTACCTTTTATGCAATACATTTTAAATTGATCCAAATTTATTTTATATTAGAGACCTTTTTAAAGTATTACTATTTTTAATGTAAATAGTTACATTAATTTCATTAGATTCATTTACATTAATTAAGTAAATAATGACACTAATATACAATAATGCAATGTTTAGTGTGCAAAAAAGTAATGCACTAATATGCAATAATGCATTATTGCATATTAGTGTAATTATGCACACACACAATGCAATAATGAATTGTATGTTCAAAATTATTAGATTATTAAATATTTATTGTAAACAATAATTTAGTTTTGAATATTGTAAGTGATACTAGAAATAAGCATATTTGAATTTAGGTTAGAGAAATTAATGATTAAATTTTTTGTACTTAGAATTATAAGGCCAAGTATGGGTTTTCTTGAAACTATGTCATATTTTAATTATTTACATATGACTTAAATAAATTTCCTAAAAGTGCATTAAACAAAATTCAAAAACATTTTAAACAAAATTAAATCTATTTAAAATTGTTACCTTTTTACCCAATAATTTATAAATTAACAATTAGTTTACTTTCTTTTATATTTTACTTTACATTCCTTTCAAGTTGAACGTTTCTAATTTGCCTTAAATATAATTTTGGTCCTTTCTAAACTGCTTTTTGGAGTCTTAAGCTTAAAGTAAGAAAAGAATATACATTCAAATGCATCAGTTAAGTAAACTTTTATACCGTAGTAATTAACAACAATTCAATTAAAACTTGATTCCAAATGAGATTTTGTGCACAAATGGTACACATATATGTTATATTAATTTACTTTGCATTGTGTAAATAAGTACTAAAAATTTGATTTCTTTAATATCATTTAACTACAATATTTTCATTTTGCTAATTTTTTAGAGTTTTCATGAAATTAAATTTTTGTGTATCGGTTTATTTTATGAATATTCAATATCGCAGAAAATTTTATTATATATCTTAATTCTAATATGAACCCATAATGTAACTATCTTGTATAATTCTCTAAAACAATAATTTATATTATATAGTGAACGTTTGCATCATTTGTCGCTATTTGAAAATAATCTTAACATTATTACTCTTATAGATTAACATAAATTATGGACATCCATTAGTATATACACAATATTAGTATTTTTACAATAATATTTAATGACTCTAATTGAGTCCCTGAGGAAATCCCTCTGTACTTCAGAATTCTTTTAATTTAATAGTTGGTTCATATAACTTAGTGCAACAGCTAGTAGAGAAAAATCCAAACCACTAGCTAGTAAATAATGAAATACTTCCTAATTAAAATATCTTAATTGGCTGACATGTACCTGTACCTTTGAGAATTCAAATTATAATTAAACCTCTTTATATGCAATCAATTTATGATCATTTTATGAAACATACATTTATGAAATTATTAATGCAATAATAAACTACTTGGTTTGAATGAAAGATTGTAACTTATGAATAAATTACTTTATCATAAGTTAAAATCTTTCATTCATTAGGATTTTAACTTATGATTAGATTTTAACTTAAAATTTAAGTTAAAATCTAATCACAAGTTAAATGATATTGAATGATTGTAATTTGAATGTTTTTGTAAGTTTGTTTCTGTTTGAGTCAATATGTATACGCGATTTTGAAATTAAACTTATCATGAAATTGCATAGTTTATATTTTTTTTTCTTAAGTAAAAAACCCTATCTTTGATACCTTTTTCATACTTATTTTGCAAATCAAACAATTAATCTGTTTTTTAATAAAATATAAATATTTTTTAGTAATATCAATTTAAAAAAATTAAATATTTAATAATTTTACTGTTCTTTGTGAATCATAAAATGTTCTCAAGTATGTTTACGAAGCAAAATTTTTATAAAAACTTTTATTTTCCAAATTTGAAGTTAGAAAGCTGTAAGTTCCTGATAATGTTGTTGTTTACTAACTATTTTATCATATTAAATAGAAAGATGATTATACATTTTAAAAATCCATATGCAAATATTGTCTGGAAATTATGTTTACAATCAAATTTAAATAGAAAATGAGTACATTAAATTACTGAAAATAATTTTTCCAAGTAATTTTATGCATTATAATTTCCATTTTCAGTGAAAAATTTTAGTTTTTATTTTGAATGTTTTTCTTAAATTTTAGATTCACACTTCTTTCTTTTAACTATATATACACCAAATGCTTTACACAATTCCTTTTATTTACTATTTGTTTGCTTACCTTTCATGGAAACTTTATTTTAGAAGCTGTTTAACTTGATAAATATTTATGTGATATTATTTTCTTACTTTCAGTCAATTTAGTTGATAAAATTTTTAATAAAAATGCAAATAACTTCTTTCGTGACAAAAATTATGAAACAGCTAAACACTGTGATAGAAAATGAATCTTGTTTTCAAAATAATTCTATTTTTTAGTATTGTTGAAGCCTTTTTTTAAGAAAGCGTATGTTTTTTCTACAAAGAACTCATGTTTCAAATCCGCAGAAAAAATAGGTCATATTTAATTATGATATTATATTATGATATGTATCATATTACATTACAGCAAAATAGCAGAACGAATATGAGATGAGAAGAAATCTTTAAAACAAATTATGAAGTAATATTACTTCTTGTAAATAAAATGTGGTGAGCTTAGCACGCTTCACACTGCTAAGTGAATTTAAATTTACTTATAGAAAAAAAAACAAATATTTTCATTATAATGTATATTTTTGTTAAAATTCCTTTTATTTCTGAAATTATAGTAACCAATAATTTGATACATAGCATTCGGTACATACACTCGCACACTGTTGTTGGAGTTCTTTAAATTTACCAAAAGTCCTTCAAATATTTTAATTAATAAGTTTGATAATTATTTGCTATTCAATCAAGTAATAATAATTTTAAATAAAGTAGGATTTTTAACGTTTATGTTTGTTGAAATTAGGAATTAGCAGCATTAGCTCACACACAAATGCTTCCTTACAGAAGTTTAAAAAACAAAGTATTAAATGTTAGTTCTATTATCAAAATGAACATAAAATAACAAACTGTTTAAAGATTATTACTTCTTTTTTGTACTTGAAAACATTTAAAATCTTTCTAACTGTTATCCTTACAAATTTTAA
>JAPDSC010124088.1:0-19369 GCA_026290005.1 Latrodectus geometricus | reverse complement strand
TCTGTACCTCAAAATTTCCTGAAATGTAATATTTTTTTTTCTTTCCTAATGAATGTTAAATAAATATGTTTCTATTAACAGCTTTTTTTCTAGTACTATATAATTTAGATGAATTATATCTGTATTGTTACATATGTACAATATGTGAATTTTAATTGCATTTTTTCTGCTTTAAGTTAAGATTATCCTTAAACCTATAACCAGTTCAGATTTATGAAATGTCATGATCCCTCATGTTGAGCATGGTAATCGCGATTTCATCAGCTCAGTTTACTGTAAAATTATCACATATAGTGTAAATTTTAAAAAAATATCTTTCATGTATACATTTAATTAAGAAACAGATATGTGGCATATCATGTAATAATTATTTATGTAATGAATAGTAAAGTTCATCATGATTAACAACCATAAAGTGCAAGAAGTACATCACATCTGCTAATTTCTTGTGTAAATTTTAGAATAAATTTTGCAGGAGTAGTTAGGAAAAAAATTTGTAGCAAAATCTATTATTTTTCTTAGAAATTTGAAGTAAAATTTCTATTACCCAAAACTGTTGTAGAGACCAAACTCTTAATTACTTGTTTACAGTTACATTTTGCTCTATATAAATAATATTTGTTTCCTTTATAAAGTGTTTAGTTTTGACATATTAAAATTTCGTACATTAAACTGCACTGAAAAATCAATAAAAGTGTGAGCTAAATATGGGTTCAGTTTGTCATTGTTTTGAAATACCTCTGACGGTGTATCATAAAGACTAACAAGCAGAATACGATTAATAAATCTTGCCCTATCGCAGCTGATAGCAGGAGATGATGAATTGCTTTCGAACTGTTCCCTCTGTACCATTAGTTAGGATTAATGGTCATGTGCTTCTGTAAATAAAACTTGTTTTGTTATTACGTCCTGTGAGTGACACATAAATAGCCATTTTTTTCATTTATTAAAGTTGAATTTATCATTGAGGATTTTGAGTTGCTTATCAAAAGCATGAACTACAAAAGAATGTACTTCAGCCACGATGTAAAATTCCTTAGAGAAAGTAATTAATAAGGCTTTCAGTACTTTAGAATTTCGAGTACTTCATATTCATCGACCATGTTCTTTTGGAAACAAGAACTATTTATGATATTAGATAATTTAATTTATTACTGATATGGAAATAATGTCACTTGTTGCATTATTGTGATTAGCTACATGTTTTTGTATATTAGGAGATGTTAGTACCTTATTAGAAGCAACAATTATTATCTTTTGATACCAAACATTTATTTTTTTTTTATTTCTAATGGCGGGCACCCTTGAGCAAATAAGTACATTAGCCCATTTGCCGCAACAAGGCCGGAAACAGCTACTCCTTTTATCGTTAAACGGTGGGCACCTGTGAACCAAGTCACGGAGATACGAGTAGCATCGCCCACACCACAAAACCACAAAGCCGTTTATAGGACGGGTCACATTCATCCATCATCTGAGGAAAGGACAAGAAATACACAGAGAGAGAGAAAGAGAAAATACATCCATGTCCGAGCCGGGATTCGAAACCAGGTCCTCCTCTTCCACAGTCAGTTACGCTAACCACTGGACATGTTGGGCGGCTTATTAAATGAAACTAACTCAACCAATTGGATTGTTACAAGTATTTAATTAATTTCTGTATATTTAATTTCATTTTAGCAACTTTAAATTTTTTTTGAACATTTACATTGTTTTCATCTCAAAATTTTTGTATTTTTAATATAAATTGTAAATGTACTATGTTTCATTTCTTGGGATTTTTTTATTATAACAGGGGCAGTAATGGGACTGGAGTATTCTTAGATAGCAGAGTCATCAGCTTTGACGTCAAGCCTTCTTACGACAAAAGCGTTCTAACTTCGGATCCGGTGATTATTTTTCTGGAACACCAATGGGAAGTATGTTTTTAATTTTTAATTTTGGAAAATTTATTAGTATTTTAAATGAATATGGATTTGATATATTTCGACCCACACTTTTTACTTCACTCTTTCAGAAAAATAAATTATTTCGAGGACCATCAGCTGAACTTTTAGAGGATCCAATTGTAAGTAAACGTAAATAATTCTTTATTTTATTTTAAAATCAAACATCTTTCTGAAAGTGTTTTATAACCGAACAAAACTAATAAGAAAATATACAAGTTAAGAATTGTGACACATCGTGTAAAACATTAATAATGAATTCTATAAGGAGCTTTATAAGATTTTGGAACATTACATAAATATTTAAATAAAATGTATTATTTTAAGAAATCCTATTTTAGCATTTTTCCCTTTTAATCAAAGATAAACCTTGACTAAATATAAATGAACTCATTGTAACCAATTTTCTATGTAAAATTGAATGAGTATTTAATTAATTACAGCGAGTTTGAAATAAATTTACAGTTATGTAAATGTAATTGCTTCTGATATTTTTCTTATATTAATCAAATAGTACACAAATTTTTCAGTTTATTTTTAGTCTGTAATATAATTTTCACAATGAAAAATGCAAATCGTGAAAAATATACTTTTGAATAATCGTGACTTTATAAATTCGAATTAGGTAAATATTTTAAGATGCGATAAAATATAAAATTACGAGTTCAAAATTTTAAACTTTATATATTTTTTTTTGTTAAGTAAAAATAATGATTACTTTCAACTCTATTTTTGATATTATATTTAGTATACTAACACCAAACAGAAACTCGAAACTTCATAGAAATAATTTACTTATTAAATGAAAAAACCTTTTTTATTTCCATTAAATATCTAATATTTTCAAATATTTTATGACTTACATAAATATTAAGATCTTAAAAAACTTACTTCATACTATGAATAATATAAAAAATTCTTCATATTCAATGCGAAAATTCTTCGGGAGCTACGTCAGAATATATATACGTTCAAATTCATTCTGTATTTCATCATTAAAAAAGGTTTAAGGATAATCTCGAAAATTCTATATTAATTAATAAATATAAATAAATCTCTTTTCGATATTTAAACATGATTGAATTTTGATTAAAAATATACCAACTAATAACTGTTAAAAATAAAATAAGTAATATAAATACGAATATATATATATATATATATATATATATATATATATTAGTAAATAAAATTCATGATAAGCTTTCCTTTACAGGTAGAATCTCGAGAATGTGTGCGATGGTCAGACACCTTGGAAATACCGGAGTAAATGTCCCTTTATTATTTCTGTATATCATTTACAAATATTTATTTTTTATTTTCAATTTACATTATAACTAGCAGATTCATTATATTACTTAATACAAATATTTAAAATATTAAGGGTTTTAATAAAAATTTTTAATAATTTTTTTTTTATATTATAAAATATAATTTAGGCCATTTTTTGTAGCTTATAACTTTTAAAATTGAAGAATGAATTTCATAAATTGAATTAATGATTAATAAGTCATATCTTTATCTTTGTTTTGGAAGTAATAATGATTTGGTTTACCCTATTTTATCATACAATCCAAAGACTTAATCTACTATAGATTTTATAGTTACATAAAAATTGAATAATTACTGCATTTCAATAATGTTATCAACTAGGGTAACAAATATTTATTTTGCTTATAATAAAATTCCTTCAGACTTGTATCCTATAAAGTTACGATTTTATGGTATTTTTATCTAAAATTTAAAATAACATAAAATCGTAACATTAAAGGATACTAGTAACTTAGGATAATTACTAATTTGATTTTTTTCATGGAATATGCTTAAAGTATCATTTTGTTCATTCATGATTCTACTATATTGATACGATATATTTTCTGTCACGTTGGCAACTATTTTGTGACTCCTTTCTTTAATAAATAGTTTTTTATATTCTTCTTCTTTAATATTTAAATGAATGCGTAATGTATACTTTTAAACAGAGATAAAATATCTAAAATTCTTAACCACTATCAAACGATTACAATGGTCGAAAATTATAGATACTCTACACATCTGAATTGAAAGTATCTTTTTAGATTTTCACATAAAGATATCACGTTCCAAGAAGTTTCAACATACCAGACAATCAACAATTAATTGGTCAAAATATATGTATTCGTTAAAAATTATAAAAATAAATATAATATTTTAATTTTAATAAATAAAAAATTAATTATTATTTTAAAATATCTAGATGCAATACATGTTATACTATATAATTTTAAAATATGTTTCAAATTTATATCATATTTCTAATTAAAATTTCCAAGTAAATATATTCTTAAAAAGTTTTTTATATCAAAATGCGATTGTTTCAAAGAAAATATTTTTTAATAAAAACTTAAACTGTGAAAATGTCATGGAAAGTATAATTTCATTCCGTCAAATTAAAATTTAATAAAATTGTGTCTCATTTTGTAAAACCATAATCATATATTAATCTAGCTCTTTAATAGTATCTATAAATCATAATGGCTTAAAAATTCTGATAATTATTTAACTTTGACTATTTTATGACTTCTAAGAATTTTGATTTATTTTTAAGATATTTACATATTTGGCACTTTTCTTGTCACTGAAAAAGATTAAATGCAAAAACAAATAGGCTTATTTAAAGCAAAGCTGATTCATGAACTATATTGGAAGCTTATAGATGAAAACTATTTAAAAGTAACTGCTCTTGTATAATAAGTCTTAAATGCACTGAATAATTAAAAATGTTTTTGTAACTTGACTCAATATCATAATGAATAAATATAAATACCAACTATATCGATTCTCACTTTTCTTTCTATAGAAGGGTTAAACTAGGTGGATGGACGCCTGAAGGTTGCACTAAAGTGAACTCAACAGAACTGTACACGACGTGCTCATGTGACAGTTTGGGAATGTTTGCTCTTCTTGCTCTTCCACCCATACCTAAAGTAAATACCACAGCATCCCTTATCTTTCAGAAACAGATAAACTCTTCTAAGCGACATTAATAACTTTCTTGCAATACTTCTAGAAATACGTTGAACCTGAAGACGAAACCTGGTTGTTTGCAGTCCGTGGTCTTGGATACAGTTTATCCATCATCATACTTATTTGCTATATCAGTGCCATTGCTATGCGACCGTGAGTATGAATTGCTGATCGTAATATAAAATTAATATATTTCTCTCCTGTAGCATGCATAACCAAATCGCATGTGAAATATCTAGAATTAATTGAATATTAACAGAAATAATAAATTTAATATATTTTTATATTAAAATATTTAAAATTCACTTTTTTGGAAAAAAGCAGGAAATATGCCATTTTTTTTATCTATTTTACTTACTTGTATATTCGCCAAAACAAATATACACTAGCACTACGGGGTTAATTCCCAGTAAACGGTACACTCCTTGTCCGCCATCTTGTTTTTGGCGATTATTGGCAAAACATGACTCCTCGAAGCAACGCACATGTACCTAAGCCTAACACGCAGCGGAACAACTTATAATATAATTGGATCAAACAAGAATTAGATCATCATGACATCACATCATTCATTGCGCAAGTTACTCCAAAGAGGATCCGATAACGCACACAAACCAAAGGAGAGAACGAGGTTACCATCTTTTAATGGGAGAGAAAGGGTGAAGTTGACAAGGAGAAAATAAGTATCGCCCGAGAAATGAAGCCAAAAATACGCCAAAAAAATCGCCAAAATAGCGTACCGTACACTGGGATACACAGAACTACGGTTTCCACGTTAATAAAATTATCAATTCGGGTAAATTTCTCAATATTTTTTTTATTATATTTAAATATTTTGATGATTTTAATATGAAAAAAATTCATTATATCACATTCTTCTTACATCAATTTCATCTTCAGATCCTTGCATGATCAATTTCATATCATCCGTTTGAACTTGTCGGTTGCTGCCGTGGGAACAATGCTGTCTTTCTTTTCAGTCGATTTCAAACGTCACGACTGGGTAAGTAGAACTTCCTTTTGTCATAAATGAGGAATTTCAAGAACTGAATAACATAAAGAAACTTAATTTAGTTTTATTTCTTACGTATATGCTTTATATCTTTAACATTTTAGGAACTCCTAAAATAAGTTAAAAAAGAAAGCTCTTGCCTTTTTTAATGAGTTAAAAGAACATGGCCTACAGAAAGTGTAGCCTAGTGTTAGTCCTTGAAGCCAATGTCTTTTGCCAATCCAGCACTTTTTGCCAATGTCTTTCCTTGCGGTAAAACTCGGGGGAGGGGGTATGAAATAAAAAAAGTCCGTGATTGCTTGGCGCAAATCTGTTTCATTAGTGAAGGTTTTTCCAGTTGATTATCCAGGGAATGGAAAAGATGATACTCTAATGGCGTAAAGTCGGGTGATTAGGGAGGATGGTACAAAGTCTCCGAACCAAGTCGTCGTATGGTATTACAATCAACCCACACGACATACATCCTCGCATTTTCGGCCCAGAAAAATACTCCCTTGCTAGTAACCAGATCTGACTCCTTTTGCTGCAATGACTGTTGCACGCATTTCAGTTGCTGCTAGTACAAGTTCGCATTTGGCATATTTGGTAGAAGGTCATAGTGAACCACTTGACGACTAGTCCACCAGACATCAAGCATAATCGTGCATGGGTGCAGAGGAACAAATCTCCCGACTTGAATTTGGAAGACCAATGCTTTGCTGTACGTTTATTCACAGCTCTAACCTCAAACGCTTGATATATCAGGTAACTTGATGCAGCAGCTGATGATCTACTATGAAGTCACAATGCAAACAACACCGAACGATCTCCTTCGCTTTCTTTTCTTCTACTGTACGAGTTACTATTGATGACTGTGCTTATATAAAGACTGATATTCCTACTCTCGACTAACCAATGTCTCAATCTCGTCATACTCTAATTTGCATATTTATTCTCACTTCATTCAATGGCAACATAAAGACGACAAGGACTTACTAGTTTTCCTTGATCATGTATGATTAGAATCATAATCAAGCTCTCATAAAATTGGAATATAATTAAAAAAGATTTTGAAAAGTTCTTTATATAGATATCTATAATATCCTTATTTATTTAATACAAAATGAGAGCAAATCTTAATTTTCTTGAACCTGAATCCGAACTTAAATCCTAAAAAAGCAGATAGAAGACAGCAATTCATGAATCCCTTTAATCCTATGAAATAATCAAGATTTAAAAAACAGCGCTTTTTGTCTCATTTGGAAGTTTTACGTGCTCTTATAATTGTTTTCCCAATAACTTAAAGCTGTTCTTAAAGCTTTAAGTCAGACTTAAACTGTTCTTAAAGCAAATAGTAATTTTTTAAATTTTATTCATTAATATATATAAATTTCTTATTTTATTCTTCTCATTACTTTAGATAAAAAAATTCAAGAGATTCACAGAACCCAGACATTTTTTAATTTCTGCTATTTGCGTTTAGATTTGTAAAAGATTTGTTTTATCAATTAAGTAGACATACACTATATACATTTGTTTATCAAATAATACCAATCTTCCTACTTAAAAGCAAATCAAGCGTATTTCTTTTTTTTAATTTGTAGTTGTCTCTATATATAAAAAAATGCATTAACTGAGGTAATTTTAGCTTAAAATTTCTGTTTGAAGAAGTGATTTAAAAATAAAAGATAAAAAGTGAGTCCGAAAATGGGCTATTGTATAAAACATTGCATAAAATTTTATTCAAAAAAAAATAAAAACCAAGTATAAATGTAACTATTTTATTTCATTGACTAAATCGTCTTAGATTTAATTTAAGATTGTTTGTTTCTGATAACACTTGGCAACGCTAAGCCTGCCCGTCAGAGAGACTAGGCAAATGAAGTCAGAAAGGGAGTGTCTTCCGTTTTTGAATAGAGCACCCTCATACGAAGGTGGAAGTACAACTTTTAACTAATGGATGGCAGCACCATCTGAATCTTCCAATTTAGAGACTGAAATCAGTGAAGACCCAAAGCCTGGCTCCAACTACCACCAGAGGTATTAATTTGTAATGGGAACATGGAGGAAATTGCGACCCGACAGATTTAACGCGCCCCAGTCGCCATTAGGGAACACAACGGATTTTCGGCTAAACTGTCAATCGAACTCACGACCTTTCGGAAACGAGAACGACGCTCTAACCAACCAGGCTACCGCGGCCTAATTTAAGATTAAGTACTCTATAACAGAAAGCTCTCTACAATTTTACACTAGAATTGTGCACTTAATGCTATCAAAACAACTATCTTCAAGAATTATCAAGTTTCATTTATTTTATCATAGAATAATTTTTTCATAATCTTTGGGAAATGATATTTTAATTCAAATTAACTGGACATCGTAGGAATTCAGTTATGGTTTTGGACCAAGCTTTCTAAATGTTGCTGTGATTTTTTCTATTAAATTGATCAACTTTTCATTAAATTGGTTGTGAAAAAGAATTTGTTACTCATTTGTCTATCAATGGAGTAGTACCTGAAACAACCTTCAAAATTTAATGCTAATAAATAATTATCAGTTATATATGCTAACTAAACTATGAATGCTTGAATTAGAATAGATCAATTATTCAGATCTATAGTTTTAAGAAAAATTCGAGTATGTAATTACTGTCATTTTTATCACAATTATTAATATTTCGTTACCAAATTTTGACAATAAAGATTCAAATATCATTTCTAATGTAGCTAGTTCTATAAATTTTTAGTCTGAATAGTTAATGCTTTAAAAATATTACACAATAATTTTGTAAGGTTGCATTCTATAATATATGCAAAAATAAATTCTCAAGTACTTTTCTTCGATTTCAGGAAGCTTGTCGAGTACTGTCCGGCTTCATCCATTATTTTTATTTATGCGTGGGGTGCTGGATGGCCATCTTGACTCACGCACTTTTCAAGGGTTTCATCAAGGGTGTTGTAGATGGCAGAGTGCGATTTTATTTGCTCATCGGTTGGGGTAAGAAATCTTACTTATATAATTTATTCTAGAAAGATTCTCTGATGAATCCCCAGCACAGTTGGTTGGTTGGTTGGGTTTTATGGCGCAAGGTCCAAAAATGGACAAGCTGCGCCACCCCATCACAGGGTTAAAGACAGTATGGATCGATAGCCTATAGGAATACATTGTCACATTCGGCTTTTTATTGATCAGAAGGGGAATTAATCGCAAATGAATTACTCAGATCTCCCACCCCGTCCCTCCAGTGTGATGAAGAAAACATAACCCACCGTCTTATATTTATTGTACATTGTCAAATATTATGTATGTAAATAAACATAAAAAATGTGTTAAAATTTAAATTGATAAATAGCTAAATAAGAAAAATTATTTTTCATTTTTTTAAATATGTTTCATTTATTGTTGTTGTTATATATGACACTTGACGAAGGCAAGCCCACCCGTCAGTAAATGAAGTCAGAAAGAGCATCTTCCGCTTTTGAATAGAGCACCCTCTTACGAAGATGGAAGTACGAATTTCGGCTCATAGATGGCAGCACCATCTGTATTTTCCACTTTAGATATTGAAGCCAGAGAAGACCCAAAGCCTGGCTCCTAAACCCTTCACAGATATTAATTTGGGATGGAAGCATGAAGGACATTGTGACACGACATATTTTACCTGCCCCAGTCGCCATTAGTGAACATGAAGGATCTTCCGCTAAGCCGGGATTCGAACTCAATACCTTCTGGTGACGTAAACGATGCCCTAACCAACCAGGCCACCACGACCCTTTTTAATTTATATTGTATGGATTTGATTCAAAAAGTACATTTTTAATTTTAAACATATCTGTATGAGTTAAATATTTGAGATAGCCTCGTTTTATCAATATATTACTTATTGATTAATAAGGTTTAAAAATCGAATACTTATATTTTTATATGCATTAAAAACTATATTCTATTTATTTATTTTTAAAATTGTTAGCCGATTCAGAAAATTAATATTTTTTAAAATTGAACATTTTTCATTGAGAAACTCAAATTAACATTAATGTTGTTTAAACATCTAATGAATGGAAATTTTATAAATTAACTATATGTACTGTTATGAAAGAATGGTCTTTTCTTATATATGACTAGACGTCAACTTAACTCTAGATGTATTTTATTTTACCAAAAATTATGAAAAATCAAATCATTTTATTTTTATTTAGGTTTGCCTCTCGTGTGGGTTGGTGTTGTAGTTGCCTCGACGCCAAACTATGGATACGAAGACCGGTAGGCTTAAATTTAATTATTTATGCATTCAGGCTTTATATTGGTAGTTTAATACATATATTTTAATACATAATGTCATATATACATAATATTCGAGGAATGCTATTATAATCTATAAATGAATAATCTTAAACATTACTTATATTTATGTTCAACTTCAATTCAAAATTATTATAAGCCAAAATGAAGACAAAAACACTTTTTTATTTTTTGCAAAAATAAAAGTTTAATTCTCTAATTCAATGTTTTTATGAAAATATGCACTATGATCTCTGTCTGAATACTTTTAATATTTATATCCAATTTCGCAGAGTTCGATTAATGACTAGAAATACTTACTTTAAGTTCAATAATTTGAGTTTATTGTATTACATCTATTTCAGTGTACAATCAAACTGTCAAAAAAGATGCAATAAATAATGAAATCTAAGGTTTTTGTTTTTTTAAGTAAAATTTAAGTAAGAATGATCCATGATTGATTTAATAATTCAGTTTTATGTAATTAAAATTGACATTTATAAGAAATGATGTTTTTATTACTTGCTTTGGACTGATGGATTTACATATAGGTCTTTAATATCTAATGCACAAAGTGTGTCAGTAAAAAATCTCTGACTGAATTATTCAGGTTTAACAAAACATTTTTACTTTTCATGTTTAATTTGTTTTAAATAGGTACTTTTGTCTCATAATAATATTAAGGACAAAATTTACTTTTATATGTATTAACAGATATCTACGTATATAAGGTTTTGAATATAAAATATGTTTTTGTATGAGTGGCCAGTGTCCCAAGTATGTGCTTTTATCATTTAATGATTAATCCAGGGAGATCGTTTCTGCACTAGAAGCTGATCAGTTTGTGTTCTAGTCTTTAGATTAATAGTTCATGACTTTAAATCCTCATTGGCTCAAATTTGCTTGTAATGATTCAAATTTTCCTTGAAACTGTTTTACCCTGTTGATTTAGCTTCAGTACACAAAAGACGATCATACAAAAATTGTGCAAAATACAAATTAAACTAAAGTGGAGTTACCATTCAATTGCAACATTCTATTTGCATTTTTATTGAAAATTCATATAACAGAACATAATAAACTAGTAAAAGTCATGTTCAACAATATGAGTGATGAAATATTTTTCCTGTAGAATATGAAACTTCAGAAATCTCATGATGACAAACAGATATTTATGGAATGTTTTTAATGAGAAAAACATTTGCAAAGATTTCGATAGTACTTACAGCAGGAAAAATATAATATTTTTCATACGTTAATATCGTTATTCTTCTTTGAAAATATTTAAAATATATTGTTTGTCTTAAAATATATTCTTAAATAATATATACGAATTCAGAGTCATTCTAAATATATCAGAAATATCTTTTTGACTTGAATGTAATTTATTGATTCAAATCAAGAATCTAGTAATCGAAATTGCGAAAGATGAAAGTCTTTTATTAGAAATTTTATTAATTCAATACGAGACTTTTGGGATTACTTTGAATTGCTTATACTGGGATGTTTTAAACATTAAGAAAGAAACCATTTCTTTTAAAGTTATTATATATTTTGATTTAATTATACACGGTGATTCTAAATTGTTTTTACAAACTAAGAAAGGTGATAATACTCATTTATACACGCAATAATTACGTAAAAACATAGTGTCGCATTTCACTCTGAGAGGAAGGAAAAAAGAAAGTAGAAACGCATGAAGAATCTATCATGAATTTACCGTATGCAAATTTTCACAGAGAAGAAGCAACATTTTGTTCTTATTGGTTTACCAGAGAAAGCCAATCAGATTGGATATTATCTTTTAAAAATGGCGCAACATCATTCCTTCTGTATCATTTGGATAATATCGTCTGAAAATTCTCGTGACTGCTATTCTGCATGATAAATTGTACATATTGGATCTGTGACTTGGCCTCCTCGCTCACCAGACCTCTAGCCTTTTTCTTCTGGAGAAACATGAAATCTTTAGTATATGAGGCGCCTGTGTACTCAGCTGAAGATCTCGTGGCTAGAATCATTGTTGAAGCGGGCAAAATTAACACGACATCAGGAATCTTCGAGAGGGTTCGCCAGTCGTACCTTCGCTGGTGTCACTTGTGCAACGACCCACATGGTCAGCATTTTGATCATTTGCTGTGTTTTTACTTAACAATAAATACAATTGTGAAACTTTTGGTATTATTCATTCACTTACCCAATACTTTTGTATATTCAGATAAGAATTCCTCTTTTCTGTCACGAGTGGAATGCGGCCCTATGTTCCTATGTAATAATTGCTTCTCTGGATGGGTACTATCATCCCCCTTAATTTGTAAAAACAATTTTAAATCACCCGGGATTTCTAAATTTTTTAAAAAACTATAAAGGAATTTACAGTTAATATTGTTAATATACCGTACATTGTTGTTAGAATAATTAAATGAAAATATGTGTTCAAATAATGGTTGATTTTTTGTTATAACTAACTAACTTTATTTCTGTAGATGTATGGTTGGTCCCAGTAGAGGTCTGCGGTGTTCATTAGCATGTCCACTCTTCTTCATTAGTGTGGTGAGTGATTAATAAAGGTTTTATTTTAATAAATGCCAAAAATTCAATAACAATTACTAATTAGGGAATGTTTAAATATTAAAAACAGGCTGTTTCGATTATATTGTTTTTGTGTGTGTGTGTGAGTAATTATTACCATCACCAAGTCAACATTCTTTCGTTAAACGTTATACGTTTTGCTTTCTACATAAAATAAATTATTAAAATTTAAATAATATTTCATTTATATTTTAAATATTATTTAATTATTCTAAATTTTAATTAGAAAAATTATATTATTAAATATTTGAGATTAATATTTTCTAATAAAAAGTCATAAATACATTACAAATCAATAAAAATATAATAAATTTTAAATATATTGTTGAAATTTTAAATAATAAAATAAAAAATAATTTTTTTCAAATCAATGAAAATATGGAAAATTATTTATTTCTTCTACTTAGCTTGTAAATTACATGCATTCAAAATTTCTTGAACAGAATTATATTTCATGAAATATTTTTATTGAAGATTTGGATGTAATAATTGTTATTCATATTATTTTGGTTTATATATATAATACAACAGCAATACAACCTTCTACATACTGATATGACATAATATTTCTTTATAAATAAAATAATGAATAGAGGAATATAAAACTGATCAATTAGAAAACCAAAATATATGTATCAGAGAACCTTGTTCGAATTAACGTGAAGAGAAGAATCAACCAGCATTTTTGGAGGTATAAAATGTAACGACATCTGGAGAAGAACTAACTTTACAAGTTGTTTGGAGAACCAGATATAGTCAACTACATAACGATTCAGAGAACAAAATGGGTAGGCCATTTGTCAGGATGGACGAAAGCCGTACAACAAAAAAGATCTTCTCGGCCAGATCATTCGGCACCCGAAAAAGAGGGAGGTCTAAACTCAGATGGCTCGACTGCGTTGAAAAGGACTTGAAAACTTTAAAAATTGTGAACTGGAGGTCTCGGGCATAGATAGGAGATCCTGGAATTCGATACTGCGGAAGGCAAGGGCCCATAATGGGCTGTCAAGCCACTGAAGAAGAAGAATCAACCAAACTTACTTTAAAATTATGCTCAAGTTTGCATAATTTTTAAGTAGATTCTTTTACTCTAAAACAATCACCTTAAAAGCAAAATCTGCATTCAAAATCAATCAAATTGAGCAAAAAAAATCGAATTGAAATCAAAATTGGTGAAACGCGGTACCAAAATCCACTTAAAAATTATGCACAAATATATAAATACACGCTGCCGAAACTCTAATATTTAACAAGAAGAAAATAATCCGTCATGTGACTCATAATTTGCATATAAATTTTATATTTACCTGTTTGTGAATCAAAATTCATCTGACCGAATCTAATCGTCCAGTATTCAGTTGAAGTCTAATTTTCTTTGAATAAGAAAGCCTGATATGTCCCCTAAACGTTATAGTGTAGAAAGTGTCTATTACTTATAGATTATTCATATGCAGAACTTAAATGTTAGAAATCTATTAATCATTCATAATCTAGTCAATGTTGTTTAAATTTTAACTGTTAATATAGTGAAATTCAATAACCCTTGCACACAGGTTAGTTTACATCAACATTGATATATATCCTTCCATAGTTTAGCCTATGCGGCTCCGTAACTTCACACCGTATCCCGTTAAGATTTGCAAAGTGAAGCACCATTTGCTGTGGGCAGTGATTGGGAGGATGACCACATTCTCCCTCACTGGGTCTCTGGAGTTCCGTAAGTTGGGGACATGTCTATGTCAATCTGTGAGTCCAAAGTCCTTCCGTTGGCGTGGCGCGTGTGCCAAGAGGAAGGTGCCAGCTCAGGTGTGACTTCATGGTTTAAAATTAAAAGGTGCTTGAAATGAGCGAGTATTACTAATCAAAGGTACAATTTGTGTCTCGCCTGGAGTGTGTGTTGGTGTTAGTGTTAATGTTTTTAGTGTTGGTGTTAATGTCTGTTAGTGTTAATGTTTATTAGTGTTGGTGTTAATGTCTGTTAGTGTTAATGTTTGTTAGTGTTAGTGTTAATGTTTGTTATTGATAATGTTTGTTAGTGTTAATGTTTGTTAGTGTTGGTGTTAATGTTTGTCAGTGTTAATGTTTGTTAGTACTAATGTTTGTTAATATTAGTGTTAATGTTTGTTAGTGTTAGTGTTTGTTATTGTTAGCTTGCGAAGAATCAAATGTTTGAATATATGAATTGCTTTACGCATATTCGTATATGCAAGATATTTGGTGCGACGTGTAACATTCGTAACAGTAAGGTATTTTAATCTAAAGTGTTAATTTTTTATAAGAATTTTAAACACAACAAACTTATTTTTTAATTAGAAAATCTATTAAAGATAATAAATTAAATAATTTTACTTTAAATAGTTTGAGACGCGTGAATAATATGAATAAAAATTAACGTGTTACAATTTCACAGATTTGAAATTATAATTTTATGAATTTTCATTTCATAAATATATTATTTCTCATTATATGATTTATTTGTCTCATTACTCAAAAGAATATTCTTCCTGTCTTAACTATACAGTTAACTAAATTTAAAATTACAAAACATGTACAGTAATTTTATATTTCGTTTACCTATGAGTTGTTAATACCAAACTTAGAAACTGGTCTTAAATTATTAATTCTTAAGTTTATAGTTTGAAAAAATTCTAAATGTTATAAGGATTTGTTCACAAAATTAATTTTTATCCAAAAATAAATAAATGTTTTAAATAGGTATTTTCATTCATATTCAAAAATGAATCTATTTAAAATCAAACAAAAATCATAACTGAAGTTTTCTAGATAATTATTTTCGTAAAGACAATATTTTCATAAATATTTTTTAAATTAAACATGTGAAATTTTATTATAACTTCTAAGTACCTATACAATTCCATTCTAAGTACCTACAAGTGCCTATACAATTCCAAATGATTCTTCATCATTTTTCTCGACATTCTTATCATTAACAACAAATCTAAGAATGTTATGAGTAAACATTTATATTATTGTAGAGAAGGCTTTAGTATGGAAATTTTCTACACATGCTAAAATTCTTATATTTATAGATTGAAGCTTTATTTATGCATAATATATAGTCTGTTAAGTAGGAAAATAAGTCAAAAATTTAAATGCAACTTTTTCTTTTGCAAATGAATTATAAAGCAGTTTTTTTTTATCTTATTTACAAAAACAGTTTTATAATTTATATTGACAAAATAAAGTAATTTTTATTTAATATTATAGAGTTCCTTAATCTGGAGCGTCATCATTTGTTGTAATCTAACTTCGCCTCAGATAAAGAGAATTGAAGTTGTTCAAGAGCTTAAGTAAGAGTTTAAATGATTTTAGATTATCACTATCATTTTTCATATATCATGTGCTTTTGATAAACATACACTTACGAACATCCCCTAAGAAGCTAGGAGCTTATAATAATTATTGAATAAAACATTAATTAAAAATAAATTAAGAAAGAACTGAAAAAATATAAAAAATTAATGTTTTATTATTTAATTAAATTCTAGAGAAATTTCTAAATTTTCAGCTTTCTATTTTAGAAGCGAAGTCTATAGCAGTTGGTTATGATATTTGATCTAAAAGGAACTAATTAATTTTATTATTTTAAAAGTTATCTTGTATTGTTTTAAGAATTCAATGTATTTTATGAGCAATGCATATTATTCTAGTACAGCAATAAACTTAGTGATTGACTTAACTTGTAGACATTAAACTTAAAAGCATGTTCATTACTGTAAATTTTCTCAGAACTTGTGACTAATATTGTCTTAAGCTTTTACCGAGAAAAAGATTATGTATGACACTTTTTATGGCTCAATTACAGTGTAGAACAATTAGAATTAAACAAGTCTGGTTAGAATGTAAAGACTATAAAATCATTATTTTCGGAGAAAATTTCAAAATTATACATATATATTCAATCAGTTAACTAATACTTTTGCCAACAAAAATATATTATGTTGAAAAGCAATGAATCCACTTGAAATATATTATAACACTATTTATATATCTCAAATATATCAATGTTACTCAACCTCCTATAAACTTAATTATAATACAAAGAAAACATCTTTTTAAATATATCACTAAATACTAATATGTGTTCGCAATTGACTTGTTACATCCACAGATTAGAAACAGGAAATGTCATTTAATTTAGCACTCAAAAATATAACGAATAATTCAGTCACTAATTCTCAAAACTGACTTTTGCATATTTATAAGGTAAATTTTTACAATCTTGATAACATCTTTGAAAATATACCTGTTGACATGTTGGAGCTAAGACTCAACATTAAAATATATATGAAGCTAAACTATACAAAAAATACTTCATCAACATTCATTAATATCACATCCGATTATAAATTTTTATTTCTCTAATACAGCTCATGGCATTTTCCCTCAATACCATGGTTTCTAGCCTATTAAGCAATGCGTTTTCATTATAAAAATAGTGTTTAACAACTGCTGTTTGCTATAGCATACTTTTTTGTTATTTTCAGCTGTAGCACAAAAATGCTGTGCCTCCTTTCCTTTGCTTTTACTGGCATCTGGATTCCGGGCCTGGTTGCCTGGTTGGAAATAGATGTCATTAACTTAAGAGGATGGAGAAAACTTTTTCAAATTTTTAACTCCTGGCTGGTAAGTATATATCATATATAAACTGTTAGGGTAAAAGTATTGGCTTATAAAGATACATACCGTTTATGAAGATAAGCAACAAACTCTTTTTTTTTTTTTTTTTTTTTAAGCAAACTTTATTTTTATGCATAGTGTACTACTATTTGCTACATTTAATTTGCTCTTTTCTCTCTCATGCTTAAAAATTCATTAAAATAGTTAGCAAACCAGCAGTCTCTTTTGTCTCATTCGTACCAAAATGCTCAGTTCCAAAATATATTGTTACTAATTTTTAGTTTTGCTGCCAAACAAATAATAGTCAATATTATAAACTTTCTGCCATAGAAAGTTTCTCATATTTTTGCTATTTTTACAATATATAAACCAGAATAATATGACTTTTCCGTCTTCTCGCATAGAAAATCTAGACATAAGTTTTAAATGCTTCTGCGTACTCTGAGTAATTAAAGAAAAAGCAATCAAGTGATTTCCAATAATAAAATAATGATTAAAAAAATTATAACTTATTTGAAGACTTTATTTGGTCTTCTTTTTTGATTTAATGAGAAGCTTTAACTGTGTGTGTGTGTGTCTCAAGTACTTTTTATGAGGTAAACCATATTTTAGTCAAAATGGTTACTGATGATGTTTAGAAAATCGGCATTTTTTTCTGTTTATAAAACCTCCAAGTATGTCATAATACTCCATTTTAACTTTTTCCTAACCAGCAATAAAAACATGGTCTAGTTAAAAATATTTTACAGCTTGTTTCTTATAAATTGACTTTTCTTATCTGACTCGCTTCATCCAATTTGGTGTTTAAGATCATAATGTTCTTTATAACCAAATAATGTAATATTTTTCTCGAAAGTATTTATTTCAGTTTATTTTATTTCACTTCAGGATTTCATCAAATTATATTGTAAGAACTTCGAATATTTAAAATACATGTTAACACGTTTATTTGTGTATATTTTAAAAAAGATTCGATTGGTATATAATAATCTTCGAAATCGTAGGAAGAAAGTCGTCAAGTTTCAGTTTTAGATTCTGCTGCAGATTATAAGGACATCCTTTCAAGATATTTCTGCATACTATGCTTCTCTACGTGGACAATCGTATATGAATGATATACTCATAATCTTACAGAAACTTTTTCTCCATTCAGAGCTTACGATAATAATTACGAGAGCTTTTACAGCAAACAGCATTTCCATTGGAAGAACATGCCGCTCATGCTGTTCTGATATCATTACTTGACGGCATTATCTTTCATTACTTGACGGCATTACTTGACGGAATTTTTATCTTTATTCTATAAAAGACATTCATAGAACCATTACATAATACTTAAGCTTTCATTTTTGACATTCATTATACTTGGTTGGTTAAGGCATCTTTCTCGTTATCGGAAAAAATTCAGTTAGAATCCTGACCTAACCAAAGATCCGTAATCTTCACTAAAGGTGGCTGAAGTACATTAAATAGTTCGTTGTCGCAATAGTCTCCAAGTTAAATGGTACGTCTGGGAGTCGCATGACGAGTATTTAAGGAGTCTTTGGTTTAATATCTGCTTCTAAATTAGTAACTCTTACCTGGATACTTCTCAACTAGTAAAGCCTCAACAACATCTAGTACAACATTCATTACTCTAAAAAATTCAAGATAAAATTATGAATAATTTCAGAGTGTTTTATAAATCACTGTTGATTGCCTCTCATTAAAATCTACTATAGAAACAAAAATTTGCCAACAATTTAGTTGAACACAAGAAAAAGTTATGTGCATATTGAATTATCTTGCATAATTTTCATAAATGTTTTTTCACTAACTTTTAGGGAGTGTACATCGTCTTTCTTCTTGGATGTGGATCGAGGCAATTTAGATACGCCGTTTTGGATAAATACTTTAAATGTTTAAGTGA
>JAPDSC010124082.1:26445-40606 GCA_026290005.1 Latrodectus geometricus | reverse complement strand
TTATTTGCAAGGCAGTATTTGCTCCTTTCTCTTTTGTATTTTATTACGAATGCATGTACTTAATTTTATATATGGGTTATCTTGAATATAATTTGATGTTTTGTTTAGGATTTGCAGAAATAACTCCTTAGTTTTAACTTTTGTCTTTAGGCATTGCAAAAAACTTACTTTGTACCAATGTAACCAACACCACTTAATGAAGCTATATTGGAAATTCATTCAATTATGACATTTTTCATTTTGCCCTGTTTTCAAATATATTGAATTTCGAGTTCATATATATTTTTGATGATCTTCTTGTAATGTAATTATTTCCCTAACGTATATTTTAAGTGTTAAAATTAGGTATTTATTTACATTAATTTTAATGCCTTTCAATTTTAGAACATAGAAACGTTTTTGTCTGTAAAATAGTTTAATTTATTTCAATTTAGTATCTAACTTACTTGATATATATTTTAAAAAATAAATTGGTATGCTGGGAAAGAGGTATGAAAAGAAAGAGCCAGGCTCTTTCTTCAGTCTTAAGTGTAACAGAGCCTCACAATTTGCTATTTCAAGGTTTGAAAGTGGCCACATTAAGCCTTACTTTTGTTGAGAATCATAAGATTTATGCTATTTGTCATGCTCAGCAGGCTTCTGCCTAACACAAACTTGACTGCCTGAAGGTCTCAAGAGACGAGATTTACTCTTCCCACTTCTTGTCCTTGACTACCTTTGGGTTAGCGATCTTTTGGATCTTGTTTGACATCGTCAGACATCTAGAGGATTGGAAACAACAAAATTAACTAAATACATTATACATAAATCTTATTTTAAAATTGATAGAAAGAATTCGAAGGTAAAAATTTTGTTTTTAGTTTCATACCAAAACATATGCCATTTCAATTCTGATGGTTTAGCAATTTTTGTTTTTCATATTGGTGCACAAAATTACTTGTAAAAACTATTACTCAGCGAAGATTATATTTTATACAATATTTTTATGGTGTTAACTAACCCATAAATAGTTTTTCAAATTTTATTTTCCAAAAGCTCTAATTAATGAAGGATATATTACGTGTGAAAGCAAATTTTTATTCCATTTAGCCAATAATTTGTCATATTACAAAATCTGTTAAAATTTAAAATAATGAAACTTCATATTCAAGTTTCAGATTTATTATTTATTTAATAATATAGATAATAAAAACCGCAATCTTTCCAAATTAAAAGTAAAGTTTTAGAAAATCATTTATTTAAAAGCTTTAGAAATTTAGTTTATTTGCTTCAAACAAATATTTATTTGAAACAAAAAATATCATACACATACACACACAACTACCATGTTAACTATTGAATTTTAATTGTGGATAATTTGGGGATATTTTTATTCATATTTCTCTCAGTTGGCAACTGTTATTTTGATAATTTAATTCCCAGAAAAATAGGATTCATATGTGCTTAGTCATCCAGACATTGTTTTATAGATTTTTATTTTACTGCACAGTTTGAATAATGAAAAAATTTATGTAGGAAGGGTTAAGTATTTAATATTGTCTTTGTTTATTTATTTTTTTTTGAGAATATAATAGGATTACAATATGCATTTTTTTATTTCTGAAGATCGTGGAGAGTGAATAGGTTATTGCCTTATAGAATAACCTATAATATTCAATTGTGTCAACAATTTCTTGTGATAAATATTTATAATTGTATAAATAATGAATAAACCACAACACACACCGTAAAAAAATCTGATATTTAAGCAATAAAATATAAAATAATTGCATCTAAAAAAGCTTTTATTTGAGCAATTCAATTATCATTATTTTCGCAAATTTTCACTGGCAAAATGAAATCATTAGACATTTTTTTTTCATATTATGCTTTCATTATCCTTAAACAATGTCCTCATTTTATTGGATGTTTCCAGAAATAGTCCCAATGACAGCCTGACTTGGAATTCTTAATTAAACTTGCTGTAGTCGTTCGCCATTGACTAGTTTGATTAGAAAAACATTAATTTGTAGTCATTTGATGACTTGATTTCAAGGATTGTCCTAAATGAGATGAATAATATGGAAATTTAAGTCTGTCGACGTTTAATTAAAGGATTTATTTTCTTTCTGAAATTCATTAAATTCTTTAGCAACATAATTAATAATAGTTCAACGTTTTATGTTTATTATACTATAGAATTCAAGTAATATATATTAAACTGCTCATTTATATACAATTATCTCCTACAAATTTGCTAAATTAAAAATTTAATCTGATAAAAATATTTTGTTCTTATACTATATTTATTAAAGTCTCAAAAACATTAAATATTCATGTATATTTAACATTTAAAATATTCATTTTAACGCACATTGTGGTTGCAGTAATTTTCTGTTGCAAAACTTCTTTCATTTTGATAAACGATTGCTTTTAAATTTAACAAGGCACAGAATGTTCCTTTATGAAACAAATTTGTAGTAAAATGAAGTAACAAATGGTTGTAATTTTAACTTATTGCCAACACATCTGTCAATTTATAAAATAATTTTAGAATAATCTTAAAATTCTGAGATTTCCAGATACCCTAAAACTATGTAAATTGTATTTACGAGATATAAGAGTAAATATTGTTCCCAAATAAGCAGATATTTTAAAAGGGAAAATTAAACTTAGTATATAAAAACAATTTTATACTAAAAATAAATTTTGAAACGTAAAATGCTTTCGTTTTTATCAATACATAGCAGTGTTCATCATAAAAATAGTTTTAAATTGAATAATGATTTATTATTTGTTTATTGTTAAATTAAATACTGATATAATTATATAATATATCACAATTTTAAAAAATTTTAAATCAAAGGAACTTACAGTTAAAGTAATTAAAGTCACTTTAAATAAATAATATACTTTCTCTGAAATTGCAAAAATATACTACAATTTTCAATATTTGACAATTTTAAAAGGCATATGTGAGAGAGAGAGTTCATAGTACTTATAGTTTTTATATTTACATGAAAAAAATTTTTAATTTCATTCTAAACATATTTGAATTTTATTTAAAATTCTGTAGGTCTCAATAGAAAGTAATTTGCTTCCATAAAAATAATTTATGATGTTTTTTAAAACTCAGTAAGAAACTATAATCTGTTTTATTTAATTTTTAGACAAATACAATACTTATGAATACATGCTGCATTGTTCTTACTAAAAAAAATAGTAATTAAGTTGCATACTTAATGTTGATAAAAAATCGCAAGTATTTATTTTTTAGAATTTCTCATGACTAAATTACTAAAATTAGTAAATTTAGTATCATTTGGTTACTTATGTTTTTGTCTTTCTGTATTACATTTGTTTGATGGAAGTTTCAGCGAAAATATTTCCAGAAGACTTAGTAATATAACTACTTAACTTTTTACAAAAAAGTAACTGAATAATATCAAACTAATTTGATCGAGAATAAGAAATTCACAATTTTAACAACCATAAACTTCTATTTTAAACTAATGTTTTCTAACTCATAAAATATAGAAAAGTATTATCACTCAAAAAAATTGTTTTTGCAAATTAAAGCTTGAAAAATAACAGGATGAGTTTTATTTTTATTATATATATTTCATTTGAATATTTAATTATAATTAAAATCAATAAAGTTATTATTAACGTCACTTTTAATTATTATAATATTATGGTATTTAATAATATTTTGCTAATTTAAAAATAAAATCATATTTCTTGCCACAAATATATCCAAATAATAAAATTGTGTTCTAATAATGTCTCATATTCCATAACTAAAATAACATATTTATAATAAATATTTAAAATTGGTTCTAAGAAATGATCTACTTATAAATACGAATTTAATTTTTTACAATTAATTAGAAAAAACAATAATTGTAATTCATTTGTGTATAGAATATTCATTATTATTTCCTATATAATTCATTTTTAGAAATGTCCCTTTATTATATCAATGAAACATTGGTATTAAAATACTATATTCATTGCATGGGATTTCCTAGATCAATTGAATATCAAAAGAGTATTATTAAGATTAGATTAATTTGTCATTAGTATTATTTTAATACTTCACCAATTTAAATTTTAAGCTAAATATATAAATGTTTATTTATAAAATGTTCCTTAGAATTCATTGAATTTTTTTGTTCTCTAGTCATTTATCATCAAATGTTTACTGTAGGATAATATTTATGTAATAAGAAATGTCTGTGTTAAAATGTGAATCATATCAATGTCAAACTTCAGCAACACCTTCTCTCGGCTTGTCTTGCCATAGTTTCAACACAAACTGTTCGAAATCACTTTCCAACTTTAATAATATATAATTGCTGACGAATGTTGTGCCTGCAGGGAATATGCAACAACATGCGAACTTGGTCACATCGTGCTAACTTGGTGAAGGATTTTCTTGTGGAAGAAAGAATCATGCGATTGGAATACTTAGCTTGTGTTCTCCTGACATAATCCCTATATATTTTTGGGACATTCTACACAGAAGTGTTGCTAAATACCTACCACCCTACAAACTTTCCAAGAACCGGAAACAGATCTTTTGGGGGAGTAGGACAGAATACCTCAGTTACTTATTTATAGTCTCATTGACACGATTCCTCAAAGGTGTTTATTTAGCCTGTAGTCCGGGAAATCAAACTATTATTTTCCAGGTCACCTGGGAACCATATAAACTACTAAAAACGGTTTTCTTTGAAATTAATATCTTTCGTATTTGTTTTTTTTTCTCGCATTTGCAAAAATCATGTTTTTACCATTTGTCTTCAAAGGCTCATTAAAACAAATATTTTCTGCCAAACAAATGTTTTTTTTTTTTTTTTTTTAAATCTCAAACAGCCTATTACGCCTGTCAATAAAATATCAATCTACTATACAATTCCCCAGATGCATGATCAACCCCTATCCTCAATCTATTGGAAATGTTTTGTTCCGTGTATAACTATAAGGGAATGTAGTGATGTCCTGCTTATATTCTTATTGTTGTAATTGGAAATTTAATAAACAATTTTAATCACATCAAATTACAAATACTTTAAATTTTTTCAAAAGCTTATATTATGGAAAGCATGATTGTGTACTATTGAGTAATTCGTAATGTTTAAAGAAAACAGAATTCTCAAGATTACAGAAGTGTGTGTATAAAATGGCCATTATACTTAATTAAAACTCTAATGTGACACATTTAAAACATCTGTTGTATAATAATTTATTTTATCAATGTTTTAATTGTTTCTACATGCTATCCTTCTTTTACTTTGTAGCATTGTATTTGATTGGATATATGCTTTACTCAAAATTATTGCATGATCTGAGGATATGAGATATTAATAATTTAATATGATATTTTTCTTGTTTTAATATGAAAACTAAGCCATTACTTTCAAAAAAATATTATATTAATATTTATGTTGCAATAATTATTTTTTTTAACTAATTCCAGGTTAAAATTATTTGGTAAGATTGGTTGATTTATTAATCTCTGCTATTAATGTTTATTTTTATATTATTTAATTAGAAAAAAACTTTTCATGAAATTTTCTACAAATAATTTTCATTTATCATATTATGTAGTTAAAAACTGGTGTATAATTTAATAATTTTATAACTCTTTAAACTGTTATTAATTATTTAGAAAAAGAGCTACAAATATAATTGATTGTAAGATCTTACCCATTTACTTTTTCGTAAAGAATATTGAATCTTTCTTCCAAAAAGCTTCATAAAGTATTTTTAAAAGATTTATAATTATTGCAAACTGTTACATAAAAGTAAAATTCACATGAAAAGATAAAAAATCTCTAGATATAATCGAAATACTATGAAAGGTTTTATTTACTATAATATTGCTTTAGAAATTATCTTTTCTTTTCTGACAGTGCACTTATCAAATAAATCGCGTTAAGACAAAAAAGATAGTTGCAGTTTACTATAAATCTGTGTGATAATGCTATCTGATAAATCTGAAAAACTTCACAAAATAAATACGTTATACATTTTACTCGGACGAGGTTTAAATCATAGAGATATCTTTTTAACTTCTAAAATCCACGTTATCTCGCTGTCAAAAGATGGTCTTTCTATGTATTTGGTATCGCTTTCAGCTAAATGGATATTAAAAATATTTTAATTTGAAAAAAATAATTTTTGATCAGGTAAATTAAAATGAAGAATTTTTTTGTGAAACTTTTCTCAGAATTATTTTCTGAAAATAAATTTAATGTTTGCGTTTTATACATAATTTATTTATTCTATGCAAATTTCATTTTCTTCCACAGAGTATTTAAAAATAAAATATTTTACAAAAAAATAATTTTGGTAAAATAATAGCTAAATTATTATTATCAGTGAAAATTATTTTAAATGAAATGAGTTCTCGAAAAAAAAGTTGTTCGTGTATATGAGAAAATTAAAATATGTTTATTTAGATTTTGTCTCAAATTTACTTATTTCTAATTATTTTAAAGGATTACACAATCATTCATTGAAATTATACATAGAAAATAAAATACTAACTTAATGAAAGTATAGGCATTACCATTAGTTTTAATTTTATGTATTATTAAAATTGATTATTCTTCAAAATTTATAATTTAGCTTATATGATTTATGAATATATGTTATTCATGACATATCTAATTATAATTTCTAAATATTTTATTTAACACTGAATCACTGAAACTAAATTATATGAATTTTCTAATTTATTTATTAAAATGTAACCACTTAAATTTTCTGCACTTGTATTACAAAATTTGTTAGCTAAACGTCAAGCAAGTATTATAACAAAATTTCACATGGGACTTTTAAATATATACACAAAAGTTGTAATGTAAGAAATTTGTGTGCAAACATTTTTATTTCATTATTATGTAATTGAAATGTAAATATGCTAACATTGACTATTGTCACTAAGTAATGTAAAATATAACTGTAAGCAAAATATAAAACATTTTAATTTAAGTTTCTATAAAACATTGAAATCTAAATCATTAAATACTCATTTCCTTCTTGAAAGAACTATCAGTTTTTCTCTTTTCGTCCAAATGAAATAATTAATATATATTATGCTATTAGTAGTGAAAAAAAATATTAAGGATTATAAATTAATGAAGGCTCACGAATTCTTTTAACACTTTATCCTAATATTTTATAAGAGTACTCATCAGAAAATGTTTGGTGAAGTTATCTTAAATTATAATCTTTTGTTATCTCAATATTATCAAATTTTAAAAAATATTATTAAATCAAAATAACAATTTTTTGTGATCAAATCAAAATTACAATTAAATGAAAATCACAATGAATTTGCATTTTGTAATAAATTTCAACATATGTATAAACTTTAAATTAAAATATAAAAAATCTATTTTAATTTCAAATTACAATTTTTTCAATGAAAACATATTTAGTAAATGAATTTCTCAGCGTATTTTCTTCCTTAATATTTCCACATTTAAGCTTCATTGTATATCAATAAAACAATAATTATATTTTTTGTATCTATTTTGAAAGCACGTAAATTACAAAATATATTTTTAAAAACTAGTGAAATAATTTTATAAACATAGAAGCAATATCAGTAAATATGCTTATTCCAAAATTTAAAAAGAATAATTAGAGATAAAATACGCCGCCAAACATGTCTAGTGGTTAGTGTACCTGACTACAGATGGGTGGGACCTGGGTTCGAATCCTGGCTCGGGCATGGATATACTTTCTCTCTTTCTTGTCTTTGTCCTTTCTTTGTGTGTGTGTGTGAATGGTTGCCTACCCTATAAACGTGTACCTATGGCATGTGTGTACTGAGGAAGTCGGACTCCACACCAAATATGGTTCAGTTGGAAAAGTAGAGCAGCGCACCCCATATTGCCAGCCTGGTTGGCACACGACAACAACAACAGAGATAAAGTATAAAATTATTTATATAAATGTATAATTGATATAAATTTTTATTATACTGATATTTAGTTAATTAATTATTAAATTTATAATCAATGAAATTTCCCTTTTGAGACAGTTCACTTTTTTCTTGATCGAGGCATGACTTCAATAACTTTCGATTCCATTATTCTAACTATAAGAAAAATCCTCAAAACTTAACGTGACTGTGCCCACTTTTTGTATGCTTTTTATATTCTAATGCAATTTTATTAATATATTTTTATAACAAGCAATTCTTTCAAAATTTATTTTTAAGTAATCATGATCATATTTTGATTATTAAAACAATAGCAAATTGTTAAGTTTTTTATAGAATAAATGAATACATTTAATGATAATTTTTAAAAAAACAAACTTATTATATAATTTTATAAAGAAATAAAAGTCAATATAAAGTGTATATCTCAATGCTTATTCCTTTTATTCATTGTATAATTGTTTTCTTTGTGATAAATTACATTTATTATTTATAGTTTTTAAAGAAATGAATTTGAATGAAGTAAAAATAATATCTTGTAAAGTAAAGTGAAGTAAATAACACAGTTTTTATTCAGTTACATTAGAAAAATGAACAACTCGTATAAAAAAAATCCTCCAATGTTAAGAATTTATTGAATTATAAATTTATATTACATAGAAGAATTATAAAACAAGCTTTTATTTAACAAGATTGAATTTACATGTACTAAACAGTACCGATTAAGTAGCATCTTGAAACAAATCTATCTTTCTAGGCATATTACAACTTTCAGACGATTTAGTTAAGTCAATAATTTAACTACGTAAAGAATTAAATTTAAAACATTCAAATAACAGCTAAAACAGATAATCACTTTAGTTTTTGAATATGTCAAGTAAATCAGTATGAAAAGAATAAAATTACGTTTTATGCATATGTTCTGAATTTAAAATGATTATAGTCAGTGTTATTTGACTTATTCTAGAGTATCGAATTACTGTAAAATTTGTATTATTTTTATACGATAACAATATATTAATTTGAAGTAAGGAAATTAAAACTGCTAAAAAAGGTTTTTTTTTTTATTTTTTTATTTTTTTTATTTTTTTTTTTTAAAGACCAGATAGAAAACATTTCAATTATTTTTTCAAGAACACCAAAATTTTAAAAGGAATTTTTGTAAATCAAAATTATATTAAATTATTAATGAAGTAAGCAAAGATGAAACACACATAAATATTAATATATTTTTTTGCATATTATTGACAAAAAATTAAAAACTCATATCTAATAAAAATAAGAGTATAAAAAATAAAATTTTAAAATTTTATCATGAAAGTTTAAAGAAAAAGCACATATTAAACCAAATAATCCATGTTTTGAATAAAATTTATATTATTTTTACCATACAATTAATTATTTTTCTAATGCTTTATTAATAACCACTGAAACAAAAAAATGTTATAAATAATTTACGAAATAGCGTTTTACATACTGAAATATTTTCTTTATTATTCAAATATTACAATAAATTTATGTATTCAAGATTTCAAGATTACTATATTTTTATTTACATATATATAAAATTAATTAAGTAAATATTCATCCTAAGCCTATTTTGCTCTATTCATTATATAAAAATGACTAAACTTTATAAAATAATTAATTGTATTTATTTTGAGATCATTATAAAAAATTCATAATTCTTTAAGCGCGTAATTGTATATCAGAAAACAGTCAATAATATTTATTTTTAAATGCATCTTTTATTTGAATATGTTTATTGTAAATATTAAAAATGAATTTTATGTTCGAATGAATGTTGCTAAGTTATTTTAATTGCTCACTTACAGTATCTTTAAACTATTATAATATTTTGACCTATACTATGAAAGTTACTAGGTGTTAATACACATTTTAATTACAAGCATATAAGAAAAAGTTAAAAATAGATTCATTCATAGATAAGATCCTGGTATATGAAATACATTAATTATTTTATCTGCATTAGTATATTTAGTTTATATTATTATCAATAGATTATTATAGATTATTATTATATTTATATTACTATAATAGATTCATTAGTTATTATCTATAGTGTATTTTCTATCATAATAGAGAACGCAATAAATATTCCATTTTTGTCAGCAATTATCACAGCAATGTAATCTAATAAAATACTAAAAGCAAATGAAATAGGGGAAATGTTAATAAAGTACCTCTTAAAATTATTTATCATTATTAAAAGTGATTCTTAAACTTATAATATAATGATGTGTTTCAATATTTTGAAATGTAATTTTTTAAATTTTCTTAAAAAAAAAATGTCAGCTTAGAAAATAATTTACGGCTGTCTGCTTAAAAAACATCTTTTAGAGAATTGTTTAAGTGAAAATATAAACTAGAATAAGAATCAGGTTTAAATGTGCCAATTAACTTTACATTTGTTTCATAATTTCAAATTGTTTTAAAAAAAAGTAAGCTTAAATACTTGAAATTATATTTTTATAAGTTAAAATGCTAAATTTTTAAAAAATATTTCTGGTGCAGTATCTTCGTAAGCAGAATGCTTCCAATTTCAATTCATTAAAAATAGTGAAAGAAATAGTACACGAAACCAATAAATATATAATGTTTATAAACTTAATGAATGTGAATTTAATCTTATCTATCAATAATTAATCAATTAATGATCATGTTCGCTAATTTTTATATTCTTGAAAAATAATTTAAAAATTAAATCCCTCGTCAGATATAGTATTAATAATCAAATTTCTAAAGTGTATAATATTTTAAATATGTAGTATTTAGTTATAATTAAAATTGCATAATACTTCTTGAAAAATCTGTAAATTTTTTTTTTTGCTTTACATAAACTAAAAATATAAAATATTTTAGATGATTGAATGATTGTGATTTAAGAGTTTCTCAAAAACTTTAGGATTAACTTTTATATGAAAAAATTACCTTTACAATACCTGGTAACTTTTTTCTTGATTTTGTAATTTAATAAATAATTAAATGAATATTCAAATGTACGTAAAACATAAATAAATATAAAGATCTTCTAATTTAATGTATCAATTTAAAACATAATGAAAGAAATTAAACTACTTAAAAAGCTTTAGGAAATTAAAAAATATTGTTTTAAAAATAAATTACATCATCTGTATTGATAGAATATTTAAAAATTTTAATTAAGTTATATAAGCAAAATACATAAAAAATAAGAATTTCTTTTCGTGAAACTTATTGGTTAATGGTAATATTTATTGTCCAATATAAAAAAATAAAGGCAATTTAGAAATAACCAAATAAACTTAAATATTTCATTTTTAAATTTATGACTTTTGTAAAGAATTTTACAAATATTCTGCAATTGTTTAATTTAGCTAACATATTACACTATGATTAACGTATATTAATATTTTCTTTTAATTTTAGCAAGAAATTTTCAAAATTGGAAGCATTGTATTCTTTAAACTTTTCAGACAAAAGTTTGCGTATAAATTAGTATAGATTTAAATTAAAATATATATTTTACGGATATATTATAGAGGCATATTAATTTATAAATATATTATGAAAGTACCTTTTTATATCATTAAAGAAAAATTGAAATATAATTTTATAGAAAAATTAAAACCACTATTTCATTGCAAAATAATCTACTTAAACACATAGTTAAAAAAAAACTATTTTATAATCTAGAACCCTACGATATAAGTGTGGGTTAAGGTTATCAAAATATGTCCAAATTTTTTTTATTCGATATTACCTTAGAATTTACTTAAAGCAAAAATTGGGTTATTTGCAAAATTTAACAATAAAGTTTCTTAATCAGCAATCAAAAATAAATTCTTATATTTTTATTTTAAAGAAGAGTGCATAATTTACACGTGAATAAATATTTGCTCTTAATAAAATTTAAATGAATACTTTTACAAATGTATAAGTATAAAATCATTTATTATCTAATGACATGTGGAATCTCATTACTATAAAAAAACTATATAAAATATCATTTTCATTTTTATTAAAGATGACCATGCACTGTTTAAATTCAAAAACTAAATATATTTGATAAAACTTATATATATATATATATATATATATATATATATATATATATCAAGTTTTTAAAAGAAACATTTATAGGATTATTTATATGATTTTTCAAATGATTACAGTTAAGGATTCTCCAACACTTAAAACATTGGAACAATATCATGCATTTCAAAAATTAATTATTGTAAGTAATACATTTTGTATAAAAATATTGTTTTAAAACCATCCAATTTAGTCAATTAAAATTTTTGTAAAAACATTTTTGAGTTTCTATTTGCTTATATTAATTATTTTTAAAATGCACAATTTATTCAAAGCAGTTTTTCTAAACACAACATTTATTGCTTAATTTGAAATAAGTAAAACAACAATTTTGAATAGTTTTTCAAACATTTTAAATAGCAATTAATATCGAAATATTAAATGGGTTTGTTAAATGAATAAACTCATTCAATGTGAAGAAACAGGAAAAGTAAAATAAATTAAAAAGTTCTTTTAAAAATTGTTTCGAATTTCATCAATTCAAAGAATCTATTTTATTTTGTTTTATTATTTTAGAAGTATATAATTAAAAATTCTTATTCTAATCAGATTTTAGCAGCAAGTCAAAATGTTCTTATTTTTTATTCCAAAAAATCATACTTCTTAGGAGTGTTCATCATTTGGAAAAAAAATAGAACTTTTACTTAAAATCAAGTAAATTTCTTCAAAAACAAATATTACCTACTATACGAGGAAAAAAATTCATTTATAAAATATATTAAATTTTCATTTTTAAATAAAAGGAAATCATTAAATTTAATAAAAATACTGCAAAAGGAAAGATAAATTTTAGTGTACTATGTTATTTGTGTAAAGTGTAAAAGATTTTTGATTTATTTATTCATTGATTTAAAAATCACATTTCTGTTTTTTATAATTATCTAATCTTTACCTTTTATAATTTTCAAACTGGAAAAATGTTCTAATATTATATTAATTATAAGATTGTAATAATTATAGGCAATTTCAAATTTTTTGGAAACTTCTACATAATATTATATATCATATAAAAATGTTATATAATTCATACAATGCACATATGAACAATTCATCTAAATGTTTTACTAAATATTTGAACACAATGTAAGACCATTTTAAAAAACACAATTTATTTCAATTATCCCCAGAAATTTAAAGCACTCCAGGAACATACTGTCTATCAAAAATCATATTTCTTTTTGGAAATCAACAACTTAATCTTTACTAATCAATTACTTAAAAAATAGAAGCTATATGTAAATTATATTATAGATTTTTTACATTCAAATAATGTATTTATTACAATTAGTCGCATACTTAAAGTCCAAGAATTCTATCAATTTTTTTCAAATAACCCTCATTATATGATTTCTATTTTTGCAAAGTATATAAACATAGTATGTTAGAAAAGTCAGAATATGAATAAAAGCTGATTAAAAAAATATGCACTAATTAAAATATGCCAATAAAAAATAAACATGTAACAAAAGCATTCAATTTAAAAACAAAAAAATCAACATTCTTTACTCAATATGATAATTAAAATTTCGTTTGAAATCCTACAATAACAAGAAAACTCAAAGAAAGTTAATGCTTTAAAAAAGAAGTAATCATTTTAAGTGTTTATTTTTTCTATACACATTATTTCCATACAATTAAATAAAGACAAGTTGCATTTTTCTATAAATCTTTAAAAAATCAAAATATTTTAATATTTAAGGAAACTATTATAAAAAGAGCTTAAACATTTTTTGTGAAATCTTTTTTTATGCAATTTTTTTTAATGTAAAATAAATAAATTGGCCGTCTAAAATAAATAAGAATTGAAGTAAATGATCTAAGTTCCTGTAATAATTAAAATAAGAAACGAAATAAATTTTATGGAAATTACAAATATATTAAGCTCATGTAATATAAGTCAAGTCTTTGAAAATTCTAAATCCTCATGAATTGTATCAGACAGAAACTATTCCCTTTGTAATTAATTAATTTGTAAAATTTCTTTTAGTTGATATATAGCACGGAGAAGATTTCCTCATGAAATATATGGAATTAGTCTTGAAGATTAAAATAAATTATAATTGTAAGCTTTTCTTTCAAATTACTACAGTACAATGCATATGTATATTAATATATATATATATATAT
>JAPDSC010124082.1:0-17761 GCA_026290005.1 Latrodectus geometricus | reverse complement strand
TGACTGAGTATCGTAAACTACGGCACCCCAAACTATTAAACCAGCTGTGGAAATTGTAGTAGTAAACATGCATCATCCACACACAAACACATGATTGTCATGACAGATGAAGTTGAATTTTGATTCATCCCTAAATTTGACCTAGTTCCATTACTTTGCAGCACAATTATGTAGTGCGAGACATCACTCGAAACGGAGGCTTTGGTATGTGGGTGTTATTGGGAGATTTCTTAATGGACGCTGGGATCCACATGTTCTTGAGCCAGGCATATTGCAATGATTCGAGAAGACACAGAGGGCTGTAGAGAAGGTGCTGTCTGTATTTTGATAACGGCCAATGAGGCAGTTGGCTATGCGCGTGCGTTTTGTATGATGGGATGGTCTTCTCGATGACTGGTCTGTAGACGGCTCCCTGACATTATTTACCATGTAAATGACATATCTTCTCTTCATTGCTCTCAGTACCTCATCACAGTAAAATTAAAAAAAAAAAAAAAAAAAAAAAAAAAAAAAAAAAAAAAAAAAAAAAACGTATTTGACGAACTACTCGCTGAGCTAACAATACACTTCCCAAGCATTGAAGTTCTTACATGAATCCCGAAAACATCTACTTTCACTTTAATTGTGCTTTAACTTTTAATCTATATTTAAAAATTATAAACTACTTTAACTTTTTAATTTAACTCATAGTTTTTCTTATAACTTTTGGCAACCATATTGTTTTGTAATTAATATATATTCTTCTGTATTTCACATATATTTCTCATTGTATTGCTTCGGTTATAATTTATTGTGTATATATTATATATATATGAAAATTTAAGGAATTTGTTTTGGAAGAATACGAAATATTTACCTCAAAAAACTTTGAAATGAATGACGTTTTTTTCATAAAGGATTTAACTTTTTCGAAATTAATATATGTTTTAATCTTTATTCCTATAAGTTTATCCCATGTACATAACGCATTAAATATTCAATCAAAATTCAATATTAATTTTACTAATATGGTAACTCTCTAGTAGTGTATACTAACGCACTTGATAGTTTGAAAATAATATTTTTAAGGCTTATTTTATATTACAAAAATTTTCTAAACTTATCTGTCTTTTTTTTAATTTATGATTAAAATATGGAATTCCCGTTCATTAATTTTTTCAAAAATATTTTAAAACAAATTAATTTAAGAATTGAAAAAGATTTTCCTGATTATTAATAAATTTCGTATACAATTTTTTTAAAAAAATGTGTTTTAAATCTTTTTAATTCCATTTTAAATTAGTATAGAATTGAAACAATAATAAAATAATATAATAAACTGTAGCTCAAAAATCTGAAGAGGGGTTTAGCTTTTATAATTATTTGAAGATAAATGATTAGTTGAAATATTTTAATAATTTTAATTGCAAAATATTTGAAACTAGGTTTTATTCATCCTGCTAAAAATTATTTTTACAAAAAAGCACTTTTCTCATTTAGGAAAATTAATTCTTCTTGTTTGTCAAAATATGAGATAGCCTGACATGGAAAACAATTATTTTAAACTGCGAGTTCAGTTGGCTGTTTTCTCTATTTGCAAATTGGAAAAATGCCAAATGTAAATATTCATGGAAAGTATATATGTAATTTTTGAATTTTTCAAATTTTCATGATATTGTATTTTTGTTCATATTTAAGTGTTCTTTCTTGCATTATTCAATAATGAATTTCTTACCAAAATTAATATTTAAGTAAAGAAATTTATTCTAATGACAAGTTTAAACTATGAATTAAAATATACAATATTTCATTTCACTAAAATATTGAATGGAAAATATTATTACGTTAAAAGCTTTCGTATGATATAAAAGTTGCAATGGCATATTTTTATATTTAACTAACACAAATAAATATGTGAGCATTAAATATTTAATCTTATATTCTCCGATACTAATTGTGTTTTCAAACATTAATTAGAAAATAATGAATCTTTAGGGAAATACATTAGCATCATTGTTTTTTATATTTATAAAAACTATTTTAAGATTTGAAATAGTAAAAAAAATCTGAAGAAATATAATCACGCTTTACTTAACAGAAAATTTCACGTTGAAATGAAATTTCATATTTCTATAATAATTATCTTTATATACACAAAAATGTACGAAGCAAAATATGTTAAATTTTAAATTAAAACTTCGGTTTAGCTTCTTAATGGATTAAAAATATTTTAGGATTTTATTCTGATTGTGGAAAAAAAAATATTAGTAAACATAAAATGTACAATCAGAAATTCATTGGTTTACAATTATTTCCTCCCTTTAATTCATGCAATCTTTTTATTTTATTTAATTATATTTTTGAAATGTTTATCTTATAGAAATCAATATCTAAAATTTTTAATAATAATTTTAAAGGTAGGAATTTTTTAATATAGAAATTCATCTGAAATTTTTACGCAATTGTTCTATGAAGCAGTAATTTTACAAAGTATAATTCTGTTTGAAAAAATAGAAACTTGTTACCAAAATACAGAATACAATTAAAATAGAAAAAGTTTGTAAAAAAAGGTGAAGTTATTTGCTAGAACTGAAATAAGATCTTCTAATTTTGAAATACAAATACGATGACGACAAGTAGTAATTTGATGTTTATTCTCTCCGTCAGTGTACGCAATTTCTGTTAGAATTCTTAGACACGCTGTCTGAGAATTCTAACAGAAATTGCGTTCATTAAAATATCCTGAAACTACGATTATTTATTACCCAAATTGGGTATCATTCACTGTATGTTTAACATTGTTAGTGGAAATCTCCAGCAAAATTATTATTCTCCACAACTATTCCAAGCAAATTTTTTATGTAACTTTCACTCTGTTTAGAAGGATTTTTTTTTTCTGAAAAATAGATATCTTCTTATTTAAAGCTTTGATAGATAATGAATGTACCTAAAAATCAATTTTTTTATAAATGTTAAAAATCAACATTCTTTCAGAAAATACATTTTTTATAATGTCATGATAAAATTCTGTTTTTGAAAGTGATTTTCTTTTGTGTTTAACTTACAATTTATGCATATTCCATAGTACAATATTTTTCTAAGCTATAACAGTACTATATAATTTACGTAGGCAATTTTTTTATTAGAACGTAGGAAACTTTAATTTTAATTACATTCAAAATTTAACTTACTTAAATAAAACTAAAGTTAAACTTTGCAAATGTTTTTATAATTTAAAATTTTCAGAATTTAATTTTAATATTAATTTTAATACATACAATAATATTTTAATTGAAGCTATTAAAATGAGAAAAAACTCAACTTCAAAATTTTATTACACTGAAATAACATATTTTATAAGGCTGTTAAAAAGTCTTTAAGTGTTAATATTATTTTCCATTTTTTTATTTTTAGCATTTGTTCAAACTGCATTTACTTTTCGAAAACTAGTCATATACTTCTTTTTCCAAAATTAATTGTTCTAATAAACATCTTATTTTTACGAAGACTAATGCAATGTCGTATTTATTTATTGAGATTTGAAGCATGATAATTTTGAAGCATGAGAATGATAATTTTAAGATTATGATCGCGTTTAAGTTTTCAATTCGTTACAGATCTGTGATATAAAAATAGCAATACAAATTACGTATTTTTCAAAGCAGAATATTTTTAAGATAATGCATTGCTTTGAAAAATAGCAATGCATTATCTGCATAAATATAAATCTTTCTAAGCAAAAGATATATCATTTACGGTCAAGTGGCATGTCCCTCTGTACAAGGAATTAGACACATTATAGCAATCAATTGCAAGAACTATAATATAACATTCAAATTCTTGAATTTTGAGAGGAGTGTGATTTTGAATTATCAATCAAAAAGATTATATATTCTTGATAATTCCGTGGCCTAAAATATCCAAAATATCGTTCTATGTGATTATGAAGTAGAATGTGAGAGATGACAGTCAGAGTGAAACATTATTCGGTAGATCTTTAAAATTCGATTTTCCTTTCTAAAGTGTGTTGCTTAAAGCAATCCAGGAATAAATTTCTGAACACTTTTAGAACTTTTAACAGGCTCCAAAAAACTGTTATGCTTATAAATAACAACTAGGTGGTAGACTATTTGCTTTCTTACTACGATCGTGCCAACAATCAAGCATTTCGTATCAGTAAGTCGCTATGGAAATTTCAGCAACTGTGGACTATCAAACAAAGAAACAGAAAATTTTCTCAAGCGATAAACCTTTGTTCACATTTTATATTTCAGGCAGCTATATTTAGGATAATCATTTGTACTGAAAATGTATTTTAAATGGACTGTGCTGTAACAAGAATGAAATTTAATAAGAAGAAAGTTTTGATTTCATTTTATTGGTCCTTGTATGAACTAATATACAAGGATAAATAAACTCCTTAAATTATTAATCCGGCTTTAATAATAACTGTATTAATCCGGGTCACAGTATTTGGTATGTTCAATACCAACAAACTCATGTTCATTTCAAAATTACAGTGCAATTTATCATGTTTGCATTACTACAATAACTGGTATAATCGTATAAAGACTCCACGTATAAAGGACCCCTTCTAAAGCTTGGAACTTATTTACCGGATGATGTGGAGATATGACATAAAGTGTGCCTCAGCATCTGAAAATAGAAGGTGAATTGACATGACTTCTCTTTTCTGAAAAGGAAATATATTATTGCTATAAAGTAGATAACTTATGAATATTGATATGATAATCTAACGTGGTAAAGAGCATCATATATAGAAAATGACAATCTTGATTTAATTCTAGATTGAATCAATTGATTAAAGGCTCATAGTGGGGACCGTCTCTTTTCCTATCCCTTGTATCCAATTTCCTAGTAGATATCATACAAAGGATTATGTAAAGTTGCAGGTGCTAAGTAGTCTTAGAATTGAAAAACGAGAAATGAGAAATACGGAAACAATTTTTCTTCTATAAGGGAAAATAATTTACTTGGTATCATTTGATAACTATAGACAAAAAATATTTATTACGAAAAATTAAAATAAGTTATTTTTCGACTGTTAATCTTATATAAACTTATTCTTTAATATTTTTTTGTAAATTCAGTCAATTAAAACGAACAATGATAAATTCTATTTAAATTATCCCATTTGTGTAAATTTTCTACAAATGATATTTCTAAGCATTTGAACTTTTAAATGAATCAGACTTCATAAATATATCTGTATGGTAAATTATAATTTTTTCATTTAATTATAATATTAAAAATATAATATATTGTATATAATTTTGACCTAGAATGCCTTCCATTTTTTATGTAATATAATCACACAATTAAAATGAACACTTATGTGAGGGTATGTAAATATATAATTACATAATTAATTATGATATAATACAAAATTAATTACTTAATTAATTTAATACAAAATTAAATTTAAAATATTTAATTGTATTCAATAAAAAATTCAGTTAGACAACTTATGTAAATATGTATATATTTCCTAGAAATATAAATATTAAATTATAAATTATTTTTAACGATATGGAACACACATTAATCAAAATGAAAATCCTGTTTTGCAAATTAATATTATGGATATAATAAATATATTTCAGTTAAAAAGTAATCTATGATTATAAAATAAATAAAAATAGAAAAATAATGAGAGTAAAAAAGATATGGGAAAATTTCATATTCAATTTCATTTATTATTTAAATTAATGCCTAATAAATACTAGGAGATAATTTTGAGGGTGTCAAACAATATTTTATTATTTGGAAATGTAATGTCATGAAGAAATTTCATTATATCGAATCAATTTTTGATAAATAATGGGGCATAATTTTTACCTAGAAAATTTAAATAACAAGACTTGAAAAATCTCAATTTCGTGACATAGAAACATGATTTACCCTGGCCTACAAAAAATTAAGAAGCGACATGTATTTCAAGCTTTCCATAAAAAAATGACACTAAAATTTCTGATTTATTTAAATGATGAAAATGAAGATATGTAAATTTATGCATCAAAAATGGCTATCACTTTTTTGATAGAAAAGATTAGATATATATGAATGAGATAAAAATATGCAAAGACCAGTGCTTTGTAATTACGCATGTAACGTTTGCTAGAAGATTCATTCACATAAGTCAGTGGTGTCTTGCAATGCTTGAGTAAAGCCGCTATCCTGATTTCATAAGGTGATAGGTGGTCAAAAAAATAGAAATAGGAATATTAAAGGCTGATGCTACAAGGCGATTTCATGAGTCTCACAGTAATCGCTAGAATCAATATCAAAGTGAAGTTTCAGTGCAGAAGAAATATTCCAGAACGACCACGACCTACACTTGCAGAATACCACTTCATTACTTCTTTGGCATCAGAAAGAAGAAGCATTTTTTTCCGTAACTTTTTGGACATTACTATAAAATCAAGGAAGAGAATATAAACTAGTACTATGCAAAGGTATTTTCACTATGCAGATCTCTATGTATGATGACTAATTTTATGTTTGTTCCCCTTCTCGGATGACAGAAAATGGTCCGCTTACCTTGGGCAAAATAACTCGTTTTTTGGACGTCACAGTGAGGGATTTCTTGATAGATGTGTCCAGATTATAAACGGAGAGTTATTAAGGAAGTATGCAGATCTAGAAAGAGCAAAGCTTCTAAACTTCTGATAACATTTATCCAATATTGTGGAAACACATTTACCACGGTGGGGAAATAATGGTTAGATAAATAAGCAGGGATCTCACTCGGTTATCATTATGACATTTATGTTCTCCAGGAAGAAAATGTGACTGTTGTGAGATATAGGGATGAGATCATTGATCTATATGTCAACCCATATTCTAATGCAATTGACAATGATTGTATTCTGATATATGATGAAGACGCACGATGTATATTGAATATCTGGATTGTCTTGGTTTGTGGTGAATAGAATGTCTAGCTGACCTAGTCCATACCTGAATCCCAATAGAGCACTTCTGGAGCTCTGTTGGTAATCAGATTGGTGCTTGAAGTCATTCTACAAGTTTGGTATTAAAGTTGAAAATCAGCTTACTTTGTATCTGGTATTCGCTTTCCATTTCGTTTACCGACTACCTAATTGATAGCGTGGGAAGTTGTTTCCACAAAAGCATTTAAATTATGGGTATGCATATCTCTTGTTAAAAATGCTTTCTGTGACGTTTTACCACATAAAATTGTTCTTTTTTCACATGTGATTATTCTTTTTTATAAGAATGGAAATTTCCAAGGAGACTTTTTTACTGTAAATATTACTCATGAGTTTTTCTTAAGTAATCTTCTGTTTTGCAATCAACGCATATTTGATATCTGCACATGTGTTCCATATTTGTTATTTTCCCTCGTTTGGGAAATTATGCGCAAAAAAAAAAAAAAAAAAAAAAAAAAAAAAAAAAAAAAAAAAAAACTGTTGTACCTGAATTTTTAAAGGACAATGCAAAAATTAAACTTGCTTATCATATGACAAATCGATTGAGTAGCATAAAATTAGTAAAATGTTCGCAAAATTACAAACATTTTGAAAGGTATTATAAATTGATATTCATTGCATTAATTTTGATTGCAAGTACAATCAAAATATATAGAATTATTTAAAGAAGTTACTAGAAAATTCTAATGTAAAGTTACATAAATTCAAAATACTTTTAAGACATCATTAAACACAATTTTCATAAATTCTAGAGGATTGAAATAATAAAAAATATAAGTTAAAAACAATAATTTCATTATAATTTATAAACTTTTGATAGAAGGAATACTTTTTATTAAAGATAAAAAGAATTATATATCTATTCTAACAAAATATATTATTTTAACAAAATAAATATAATTATGCGTATTTCATTACTTATGCGGCAATTAATAGTTAGTATAAATTACATCAAATGATTTTTTGAACATATATTAATTGATTAAACTAAATATGAGATTAATTTCTTAATTCAGAATAAATAATTCATGAAATATTGCATAACTTCATTGTATTAATGCTTAAAAAACTATCTTCAAAATATGTAAGGATTGAATTAGAAGCATTCTTCTAATAACAGCAAGAAACAGCAAGAAATATTTCCAAACTCATGAATAGTTTAAAATATTATTAATCATTTATAGTAAACATTTTATGAATAAGTGAAACATTTTGTTTCCAATACATTTCAAAAATAAATCAATAGTAATTAAAATAATCATCGACGTGCAACTCCAACCTAACAGGCATTGCTTCAAGAAAAATATTGTAACAGATTTAGTTAGATATTTATCTAATATTTTATAGAATAGTGCATTAAAAGAAATTTATATTAAGGAATAAGGAATTTATTCATCTGAAAATATTGAGAATTGTCGTTATCTATTAATGATTAGTTTTATCTATACAAATGAATTTTTTTCAACCGAAAATGTTTACGAAGAATTACTTTATTTTGATGATTGAAAAAATTCCCTTAAATTTGGAAAACTGAAAATTCATAATGTTTCAATTCATTATTCAAGATTATCATATTTTAATTTTTTTCCCCAAAAGACATTAATAAGAAACTGGTTTTGATGACAATTTGTCACCAAGTTCAATCTCTGCCATAAATTTAAAGTTAAAAAAATTAAATTTGAAGGATATTGATACGACGTTGAGAATATGGTAGTCTATTTGGGAACTATTTTTCTTTGCCTTTAAGCCATAATATTAAAGAGGAAGACATATTCCAATAGTTATTGTCGTTTTAAAGAATAAACACAAACACCCGTAATATAACTAATACTTAACTTAGGAAATCAAAATAATGTAACAAAATAAAGTTAAATCAGGTGATCATTTTGCGTAAATAAATTAACACAATTCATTATGATTTTGATGTCTTTATAGAGTTTGCGCCTGCCTCGTTGTTTTGGAAATAGGTTCTCATTTTGTATAGGAGTAAAAAATCAATTTACCTTGCAAAGTTTTGAAAATTTTAAATTTGTATTTAATAAAGTATTATCAATTCAAATGCAAAAAAATATCATGCAATCTCGAGTCTTTAGCTATCATTTGATTAGTTGAATTCTTTTCGTTGAAAACAATATTTATCAGGTATTTTTCAAACAAAAATTATCTTTACTATCGTTTACCAAAGCCTAATTTATCACTTTCTAGGGTAAATTTTCTTTGAAGAAAATGTTTCTGATCTATGCTAACAAGATATATAAGTACATACATACTTCTAAAACAAATGTATTTTGTCCTTTCATTCTTAATATGAATAGTCGAACAAATTAATTTATTTATAAGTTTATATTCAGTTATTGATTCTTCTTCTTCTTCTTCTTGAGCTTGTCAGATATGTGGCACCTCTGCATTGTTGCATTTTGTACCATGCTTCAAGCCCAATTTTTTCCTAGTTCCATTGTCTTGGGTCACCTACTTTGTTTATAAAGTCTGATAGGCCCTCAATGGAGTTTAGGTGTAACTCTTTAGGATATGGATTACCTAGAGTAGTAAATCTTGTAAGGGCAAGATCATCACACTGATGTAGGATACAGTTATTGATTAACTACTATCTAACTGTGTTTCTGGCTTTTACCTATCAATAGCTTCAATAAAATAACTAAGTAATGAGTAAAATAAAAGTATAACTTAAAAACAATAAAGTTATTACGACATATTGCTTGCAGAACTATACTGTTTTTCATATTTTTTAATGGATTCAAAAATTGTCTATTCAGTAACTGAAAGAATAAATTCGTAAAATAATTCCTGGCTTGAACACTATAAATTGATATTTACGCAGTATGAATTAACGTGGCATTAAGTTTGTAAATAAATGATACCTTATTAAAAACAACTCCATATTTGTTAAAATAACTAAAACTTTTATTTAAAAAGCACATGTAAAAATATAACCCATAATATAAGTAGAAATTATCTAATTTTTACGTACAACCATAAATTTAATTCAAGTTTCTCATTTGATTAATTTAATGTGCAAATGTACAACAGCCAAAAATAGGTATAAGTTAAAAAAAAAAAAAAAAAAAACTCATTTATACCTGTATTAACATTTATAGTTATTCATGAATTTCGCTTAGTTGATTTTAATTTATTTATTGAATGTAAAATATTAGAGTGTATTTATAAGTATATTATTTAGTACAATATTAGGATAGTAAAATGAGATTAATCACAGTATTGACTTCCATTATGATAATCATTTTATTTTTATCTTCTTCTGAAAAAAATTACTTTGATAATGCTTTTACATTTTTAATTAGTTTTAAAATTTTCTCTGTAAAGTGATCAAATTTTTGCTCTGAAACTGTTAGAATAAATTATGTTAAAATACAATTATTTTTTGAGTTTTGTAATTTATGTATTGTAACTTTATTCCATCACAAGTCAATTCTTACGAATTTTTTGTGCTCTTATGTAAACTAGTACCTAATCTTAATGAACATAATTCCCTTGTGTTATGCAATATTATTAACACTGCTATATGTATGAAATTGTTAATTCTCTTCATATTAATGGTAAAACAATGATTAACGCAAAGGAATAATTTATTTTGTAATTTACCAAGATAAGTGCCGATGAAACAAATTGTAATGCATTGGTGAGCCTTTAAAATATGTAGTGATTTGTTAACAATATTTCAGCCATTTTAAATAAATACTATTTATTTGTAAAACACCATTACATCTCTTTTCATAAATATAATCATAAGAATTTTTCAAATTTATTGTTAATTAATGTTTGTTAGAAATAATTTATTTTATATATTATATAATAAATGGTAATAATTATAACATACTATAGCTTACTTGTATGATGCCTTCTGAATCTGCTTGAGCTCCAATATTGTTGAATTAGGATTGACATTTAGTGTTTTTAATTTCTGCGCAGTCAGGTCTATTGGGGTATGTACTTGTAGATTAATTGCGACAGTTGAATAAAATCCTCTATCTTGGATAAATCTTCAAGTAACAAAAGAATTTTATTCCATATACTCAAAAGCTTTAAAATAACAAACACAATTCATAGTATTAATAGACTCTAATCCTCTTAACTCTTCTATCGTAATTGTGTAGGGAACAACTCGTCATTTTCAAGTACAATTGAAGATAAGGGATTTAATTAAATAAATTAAAATTATTAAAACATTTAAAATTATCGAGGGATGCCAATAAAAGATAGATCAATACGTATAACGCTTTTGATTTTTTTATTATATATAAAACTGATGTATTTCTCTCATCTACATTGATTTGAAATAAATTATTCATACAATATAGTCACAAAAAAGTTCTTTTACTTTATTTAGAAATTATAAATGAATTGTACACGAAAAATTGCTCAAAATAAATAAAAACGTGAAAAATACAATCACTATATTACATTTACCTAAATAATTTAACTGGAATAAATAACAATTTTATAGATTTTGAATAAAAAAAGTTTTATTTTTTATTGTTTTTTACTCAAATCAATATAAGTAGAAAGAAACAGGTACTCAGTTACAAAGTTATTGAAACTAAAACAAAGCAATGAGATTGAGAGTTGTCATCTTAAGTACTAGGTCAGAAATAAAGTCATTTTTCGATTTATCGATTGTCAAAGATATATGTTATAGAAAATGTCAATCCACTTGATTACAGTTAAAGATTTTTCATGAAATGAGTGCAGAAATATATTTTCCAACACAATAAATTGCATTTATTTTTTAGCATTTTAATACATGTTTTATGAACACATTTAACATGGTAAATGTTAAATGTGTTCATAAAAAATATAATTCTCTTCACACAAAATACCATTAAAGACTGTAAATATGATAAAGTAAAGTAAGAACAAAATTTAATTTATTAAGATAAGCATTTTTTTACCATATTTTCGATGACATTCAGTAAAATGTGAAACATTAAATTATTTGTTTTTTAGCATAGATTAGTCAAATTTTCAATTGAAATAAATTAAAAATTAAAATTTTTTAACTTTTGTTAATATTATTTCAAAATGAGATACATTTCTAAAATGAGTATGTAAAAATAAATCTAATAAATAGAATATTTTTATTTCTGATATTTCACTTCACTTTTGTTTCTATATTTTGATAATTTTTTGAGTGAAAATCAAAAATTTGAGATTAAATCGAAAATAGTTTAGTCTGTGATCTAAAATTTCTCAAAATTTTTATATAAATTTACTGAATTTATCTGAAATGTAATAAAATCTATTTTACAAATTTTTCTGCCCTTTTCACTTCAGATATTTACTATATAAAATAAAGTTAAAAGCATGATATTATTCCATTTCCCAGGGCCGATTAATAAAATTGATTTGTTTTAAAAAGTTGCACTTTTTTATTTTTAAAATTGATAAAAAAAAGTTAGGTATAAGTACTTTTTTGTAACTAATTCAAGAAGCAAAATTTTAGATTTGCATGTTAAATGTTATCACTGAAATTTGTTATGATTTTAAACGCGTGGCTCAGATTATAATGAGAGAATTACAATGAGAGAATTTTAAATCATTTGAACAGCAATTAAAGTTCAGACTGGTCATTTGAATCGATTTGCATAATTAATAGGGTTAAAGAGTAGAAGCATTAATCACAGAACCTAACGTGTAACTTATAACTTAAGTAATCAATTTAAAAAAACAGTGTCGTTTCTTCTTTCTCAAACAGGTTTTTGAATTTATCAACACAAAATAATAATAGAAGCAATTGCCAGGAACATACATAATACAGTAGAAGCAATTGCAAAATCAGGAACATTGATAAAGTTGTCTCTTTTGAATTGAAAAATGTTGAAAAATCAGTCAGAATTTGTCAGCAAAATGATAAATTGCAAAATATATGTTCAGAGAGAATTTTAAGTAATTTACTTGTGGAAAGTCTTAAGAGAATAATTGTACCTGCGAACAACCTCGATTATGGGTAACCATGTGTTTCATTATTACTTTTTTTGTAAATTCATATTCGTTTACTAGGGGTCCATCTTGTTTTTAAAAAGAATGTTACTCATAATTTAGATTTATTGAATAACACAGTTATAAGGCTTCTATCTGCATTCTGTTCTACAGTTGTTTTTTTTATAGTTTCAAAGCATCTAAATTTTGCATTTAAAAGTGAAGCAACTTTAAATGTATGTCACAAAATTTGTCTCTTCAGATATGATCATAATCGATAGTCAATTTGGATATTATAAATATATTTTATACAATTGATTTTAACAGCAAACGTTAACATAAATAACTGCATTTACTGACCTGGCAGATACCATAGAGACGTGAATCAGTGTTTTTAAATTAATTAAAAATGAGTGGTATGGTATCTTATGCCTATTTGCTCTTGCTTTTACTGTTTGAAAGAGGTGCAATTGGGGTAAAATCATGCTGTGTCACAAGTTGTTATCAAAGAATAAAGTATAAATCAATGTTTGTTGTTCCTGTTTGACTAGTACTATTACAAAATATTTTATGAGTCCGTGGTGGCCTATTTTTATAGGGCATCCTTCTCATTATCTTTGGTAAATCTGGAATTCTAATACCAAATTTACTAAAGATCTTTTGTATTCACTAAAGGTGGATAGAATTGTTAAATAGGGGATGGTTGCAATTTCCATAAAGTGAAGTAATATCACTAAGGATGTCAAGACAAGTATCAGAAGTCTTTTGCTTGGTCTTTGCTTCTGAATCACAAGGACACAAATCCAGTTTGTTACATCTTACTGATAGAGACCAGTTCTGGGTTAACTACAGGGAAATATGCAATTTCCATACTCAAGTCATATGTGATACAATCCTCTCTCGTAAATGTGCAGTTTTTTGACCACCATGACTTCTTTCTTCTGGATTTATTGTTTTGAATTCAATTTAAATTTGAGGTGTACATGCCTGATCAAAAGAGATATTAGAATCAACGGGTGTCTTAAAACGTGAACTTAAATAGATTCTTTCAAGAATAATCTGAAATTGTTTTCCTCAGTTTCCGAAGTGCTTTGCTTTGTTCTTTGCAATGGTAGGCACGTTGAAAGTTTGTTAGTTTGATTTACAACTGATTTATAAGGGGTATTTCTATAGCACGCTAATAATTTTAATAATATTTGTGGCTTGTCAATACACTAATGAATACCTGCATGAAACGTGGTTATTGCAATAAGAAAATGTCGAATTTTTGACTGTAACCATAAAAAGGTGCTCTGCATTTTTTAAGATCATCACAACCGGCGGTGCATGTATTCAAGCAACAATGTTTCAAATTTTAGTTTGATTAGTAGAATGAATAGATAACTAATAATGAGTTTTAAAATGTTAATGAGTTTTAAAAGTTATTAAATGTATACCTATTTCAGAATGTATATTTTGATGTATATTTTCTGAAAATCGATGTTAATTTTATTTTTCAATCTTATTCTTATTTTTAATTCATTCTATATTAACTGAAAAAGATTATTTCGCCATCATACCTGTAATCAAAAAGGGATAAGCTTGAAAAACAACAGTTTGTTATCTAAAATATTTATTTTAAGTAACAAAATTGAATTATTAAAACTTGCAATATTTTAATGAAGGTTAGTAAAAAGTTAAATTTTATATATTGATTAAATATTTTTAACTTAGTATTTTAAACAATGACTGATTACATCTTATTCACTTTATTTAAATTTCTTTTATTTGTAAACTTTTGAAATTATTTTATGTTTTAGAATTAAAATTTAAACATACATTATCTACATAAAATATAATTTACAAGCTGTTTTATGCAAGTATTATGTGTTTTAGAATTAAAATCAATGCTATTCATGTAACACGATACTCAATATTTATAGTTACAATCCCACTATTATAATTGATGAAATAAACAGTTAAAGAAAAAATGTAAATAAGAAATACTTAAAAATTATTCATACTATATCACATTAATCTATTTATTCTATGCTATAAAAATTATCAGTAAAAATTGTTAATCTTTCAAAAACTAAGCAACCCGACATTAAATGATAAAATGCAACTCTATAACACACAGGGAGCTCTTCTCTTAAACCCTTCCTACAATTAAGTATTTTTAGTATCTAGTCAGGAACTTTAATATTCCAATGAAATAATTTTCTGTTCATTCTTGATAACCCAATAGTTAATAAGCTAGGGTAATGTTTTTCATTCCAGAAAACCTTATGATTGGATCATATTGAGAAACTTTAAAAAATAATCAATCTTGAACGAGACACAAGGAATGCTTTCTGAGATACTGGGTTTCATCAAAATTTCTCTCATATTCTTGTTATTTATAACAAAAGAATTTCTGGATCTATTTGAAATCAAAAATTTTTATAAATCGTAACATTGTACTAATAATCTCTACTTTCACTTGCGATGAAAGAATTTCTGAGTGATTTTCATTTTGAGAGCAACTGAGGAATTTCGCGTACGAAACTCCTTAGAAGAATTATCTGGGACATCTGAAGCTCACCACAAAAGGTCATAATTGTTAAAATGAATGAAATAAATATTTAGAGAAGTATTGTAAACTTTATATTGTGTAGCAAAATTATTCATTTTTTTTCCATCAAATATTGCAGTTTTCCTTTTTGACATGTAATTATGTAAGGACCTTGTAGTGTTTCTTTGTGTTACAATTTACATAATTACTTTCACAGTTGACTGCAATTTTTATCCTAATTCATAAATGTTAGAAATAAGCTTAAAATATAACACAGACAAATATTTGCTTAAAGTTGTTAAAAATATCTGAACTCCATAATTTTGGACCTCTTTCTTTGATAAATGCAATGTTCAATTAATAAAATTTTAAAATAAAAAAAATATATGTTATTAAAGAAAAAAAAACTGTAGCATTGTAATAAAGTGTAAAAACATACGTATTCCAAATTAAAGTTTAATAAATATTTGCATGGTAAGGTTTAAAAATTAATTTCTAAATAATAGAATTATTCACGAATGTAATTTTTTAATTTAAAATAAAAGTTTGAATTTTCATTAAATTCCTAACGTTTATGAAACTAAAAATGTATGTTATTAAAGTAAGGGAAATACGTTGAAGTTTGTATTTTAAAAACTAAATAAAGTTATATTAACAAATCAAGTAAATTTTCTAATTTTTATTGTTCCCCTTAAGAAATAACTTTAATAATTATAAATAAAAATCAGCATATAATTTACATAGAAAGTTATATTTATTATTAAATATTTATTGCTTCTTTAACAATAAAATACTTTATGTATATTTATAACTTTTAATAGTTCTAACAAATAATTTTAATGTAAAAGAGAGAATAAATGATTTGAATACATTTATATATTCAGAGTTATAAGATTAAACCTTTTCATGGAACTCTAATCTATGTGATGCCAAATTCGCTTTGATAAGAGCTTTAACCGTCTATATCTAATATGTAGACTAAAAACGTGACTATACATACTTATAAAAATATTTTTTTGAATATAATTAGAGTATAATAGTTAGTTTAATATGTTATCGTATTATTTGTTAATAAATTTTTTTCTCTATTTGAAACCTAAAATCTTAAAAATTTACATTTCTTGTTATTCAGAATTTAAGAAAAAATTATTCTTAAAATTGAGACATTTCGTGGATAAAAATATTATATATTACATTAAAAGTAAGCATTTAATTTAATAATTTCCTTTAAAGATAAATATTTGCTCCAATGAAGATACGTTCAGTACGACAATCATCAGAACTTTGTACACTTGGTCTGAACGAAATCTTAGAAAATTCCATTTGTATCATTCCAATGTTCCTCCTGTCATGTTCGCTGAAATATCTTGGGGAATGAAATAAGAAAAAATTTCTTTATCCGGAGGGATTGCATGAAACTCTGTAATCCCACATTTCATACCTCATTTTCTGTTATCATTTCTAAAGGAAAAATCATTTCGGGTAGAAAGATTCTGTTCAAAATTTATCTAAATTACTTCCTTTATATAATTAATAAATAGTTGCTATATTTGTAAGAATGTGTTAAATTTGTAGATAGAAAAATATTAAATATGTTTTTAATTTAAAGTATTTTATTATTTTATCTATTTTACAATTTATTTATAGCAAAATCTTTAGTTATTAACATTTAGAATTTTACCCAGCTTATATATGGATGTAAAAAATTATGTCTCATTTTTCACACCATTCTCACAATGAATAAATATGTCAGTTGACAAATTATGCATTTTATTATATTCTTGTAATTAAATGATTGCTAAAAAATTGCTCATAGATATCAATACTTACTTTGAGGAACATTTTTAAGTTGAAATGTTTCTCTTGTAATGATAATTACTTGTCTTAAACACATTGTTTGTGTAAATTATGATTCACCTTTTATGTTCCTTGATCTTGAGACTCGGCCTCTTCATAATGTTAATTGGCTGTCACCTCAATTTTGTAATTACAAAAATCATTATCAGAATACAGTGGCGGAACCATGTAAAATACACTGTTTCATTTTAAATGTTTCAGAGAAATTCTAAGCATTTTCACTAATTTCATCATTCTGGATAAAATAATATGTATCGATTAATACAGATCCTTAAAGAAACTCTATCTCAAAGTTTTAGAAATATTAAGTTTTTATGGCTTTTATGCCAAAAATTTTAATAGCATTTGTATTTAGTTTATTTCTCCAAACCCTGACAAATGCATTGGAAATCTGTGATTGTGTGGTTAAAAAATTGTAAGATTTCTTTAATCTCTAACATACAATCCAAAGAATAAAATAAGA
>JAPDSC010124071.1:0-18988 GCA_026290005.1 Latrodectus geometricus | reverse complement strand
CCCCCCTACGGCCCATATTTTTTCTATCATGCCATGTATAACGAGATATGTAGATACTACTTACGGTGGCATAAATGAGGGAAATATTAATTACATTGTAATTATTTCTGAAAATTTTTCAATAATTATATTAATATCTATTACAAATGAAATAGTAAAAATAATATTACACTTTCAAATACATGTATCATTAGGAATAAATAAAACAGTCATTAAAATATATTAATAGTATCATTCATTAAATACATGTAAGAAATTTATTTGGTCAATAAGAAAATTATACAAATTTATGAATTAATCGAAACACTAAACTTTGAAAATTAAAAATAAAATAACTTCATAAATAAGAAATCGAACATCAATCAAGAATATATGCTAAACAAACAATGGATCATAGCTTAAAAGCAGATTTGTTATTGAGAGAGAATGTTATTAAATCGAAATGAGCATTTTATTAAAATGAAAAATATAATAATACATAATTTCATTGTTAAAATGCTAACATTCTTTTCCTCGAATTATTTCTTGATTCAGAAATTTATAGTCTCACAATTACTTTTAAATATTCAAATATAAAACTTTACACGATACAAATTATATTTTGATATTTTAAATTATTTTCAACTATTAACTGAATAAGTCGTGAATTGTTAGGTTGGCACAGAATTGATTTAAAGCAGTTAATTAGGTTTAGCTAAATTACAAAGCAAACAAAGAGATTTTTTTCGTTTAATAAAGAGCAATTGTGTAAGCACATTTTATTCACATACTTTTATTTCAAATAATATCATTAGAAAAATTCCAAAAGTAATTTTCTAAAATTCAGAGAAATTTTTATGAATAACGTTTGAATAATATTTGCTAAGCACAATTTAATTCATGAGTTCAATATAATATACCATCAGATTATTTTGAATCATTATTTATATCAATGTTTCATAAACTTTTTGAAATCTGACTGATTTCACGAAATAACTGATATCCCGAAAACATTCTTTTCGAAATTAAAAGATAATTATTGAAAAAAATTGTTGATGTTATTTTTTGACTCCTAATTACGAAACAAAATAATTTATAGATTGTTTCTAGATGAAAAAATGAAAAAACTATGCATTAAAAATGAAGATTAGCTAATAATAAAATTTACGAAAAAAAAGGAAAATAAGTAATGAGTATGTGTATAATAAAGAATTAATTCAAAAATATTAATCAAAATATTTTATTAATTTTAAAATAATATCTGGATTTATATATAATAAAAGATAACTTTCAAACTATGATAAAATTATTCAGTCACATGATTCATTGGGGAATCACTCCCACTATATTCATGTTATTTGCACGATTCAGTATCTTCGATGCTAACAAGCCTTGAAAATAGGCGAAATTAAGAAATAGTAAATCACTGTAAATTATGTTCAAGTACCAAAAATACATTTTTAATTATATTGCATTATTTTTATTTTAATTAGAATAAAGGAAATGAAAATTATAAATATTTGAGCTTTTGCAAAGTATACATAAAAGTATATTATTTCATACTAATAAGTAATAATTTTGAAATTATATGATATGATTTCTAAAGCATACACATATATTGTGATACGACAGAATCAAAATGCATAACATTTCTATTAATAGATTGTTTCTAAACTGAATCACGATTAGGATTTGCAGGGATTAAATAACGAGACAATGGAAATATTTAAAGGTAGAAAATATATTTTATTTATATTTTTATTTAATTTACAGATATAATATATAAGTACTAATTTTAAATAAAGTAATAAATCATTTGTACAAAATTTAAATACATAAAAATATCTCGTGGCCCGTGGGGGGATCGAACCCGCGACCTTCGCGTTATTAGCACGACGCTCTAACCAACTGAGCTAACGGGCCGTTACTAAAAGATGTGTTTTGAGATCATTTTAAGTGTGTAGGTATTTCACTTTGTGAAAATAAAACAAGAGGAACTTCTCTTAAAACACAATAAAAAGTTTACTGTATAAGTTTTGTAAAATATGTATACAGTAAACATTTTTATAAAAAAAATTTAAATACTTTATTTTATTTTTCAGTAAAATAGATTTTTTAGAGAATATAATTATTAAAGTATCAAATCAATGATTAAGAAGTCCATAAAAAATTTGGTAGTTTCATATTAATGTAATTAATTGCATAAATGCTTACTTTTTTCTCTCAATTTTTATTTCAGAGTCAGTTTCAAATTATAGATAAGTTATTAGAAAAATTCTACGGAATGCATAAATAATTCTTGAAATTCTACTGTACAGTTCACCTTTGTTAATTTGTTGTTAATGATAAAGTAAACATTTACTGAGACGGTAGATTTATATTATAATATTGTGTAAAATTGCAGAACTTAAAAAACTATTGTCTAATTTAGCAGACACTTTATCAAAATGCATTACAAAACTTGAACTGATGCATGTTGAAGATCCAATTACAATGTAATTTATAAATATTTTAGAATTATAAAATAAAATTTATAAAATCAATATATATTTACTATCTTCAGCACTGACGTAATGTAAAATTTATTTTTACAATTATTAAGATTTTATTATTTTTGTTTGCCGATTTAATTATAGAATTTATTATATCTAACAATTCTTGTCAATTTTTTTCGAATTTAAGAAGACGAATATAATAAATGAAAAATAAATACACATAATATTGAATCACTCACATTATGAAACCAATTTTAATGTTGTCAATCAAGCTTCAAAAATATTTCATTGAAAAGAAATTTCAAATGAATATTGAAAGTAATGAAAATAGGTTCAAGTGATAAAATCAAATTTTCATTCATAATAATATAAACAACTATATAAATAACAATTTTCCTAAAATAGTATGATTACAAACATTTCACGACATAATACTTTCAGGAAAATTTGGAAGGAAGTTTTATTTCAAATGCTTTAAGCATCAACAGTTATGCTGTCTTTTATCATTATTTGAATCTTAACAATTAGGTCTTTACTTCAACCGCTCATGAGTTCGATTCTGATCTTGGGTGTAGATGCTTTTAAAATGACTTAGAGTCCGTATTAAAATTGCCGGTTTTGGATGAACAACTAGGTCTCGCGAATAAAAATGATTATATACAGACAAGCTAATCACTTTTATTTTTTTGCTTTTATCATAGTAATAACTGCCCTATGAATTCACATAAGTGGAAAAAATTAAAATTTCTTCTAAAAGGTTTATTCTCCTATTAATAATTCATTTGTTTCTGTTATATATTTTTGGGAAATATTTTTTAACTTTTTTAATTGCAACTTTGGAATTGTGTTCTTGAAACGTCTAGAAATTATTTCAAATATAAGAATTGTATATCTTTAATATATATGAAATATTCAAATATAAGAATTGTATATCTTCACTTTATAAGAAATATTCAAATATAAGAACAATATAAGCATCCAATATATAATCCATAAGTGCTCTAGTATATTGAAAATTGAATTAAGAATTTATTGTCAATAGAAAAATTCTCTTCTTCAAAGTATACGCTATATGCATTATGTACTATTTATTATATGTAAGGATACGAATTTTTATAAAACATTAGTTACTTTACAAAACAAGGTAAAAGTGCAGAAAATTTAAATTTTTGCATAATTTTTTTTTTATTTAACTTAAATTTTTATCTTTACTTTTGATTTTACTGTTGTCTTTTATTTTAAAATAAAAAAAATACATATTAATGACACAAAAATTTAGTAAGTAAAATGCGATATAAATTAGATCAGGAATATTATTGTTTTTTTTTTTTTATGTTCAATGTGGTAATAGTGCTGACATCTTTTATTTTTTATCTGCATTTCCTATCTCTAATGCTACGTCAATGTTGTTGTATTAAATTTATTTACCACATATGGTTAAAACTGCAAATAGGAAAATCTTTTTTTGGGATATTACGACAACACAAGGACATAAATATCTGCGGGAAATAATGAAAATAACGTTTTATTTATTTAAATGTAATCTGATTTATTACTACTTATTTTATTGTTTTCATTATTTTTTTTTCATTACAAAACTATTTTAATCATTGGAAAAGTATCTTTTTTTAATACATAAGCATACTGATAATTTAATATTTGATTCAATTCAGTTGGTGTTGAATAGATAAGAAAAAGTAAAATAAAAAATATACAAAAGCATTGAGTTGACAATTGTTGTCATTTACAGCATTAGGCATTTTTTCGATAAAAATCTATTTAATTGACTAGGATTGAAACATTAAAACTCAATTTATTTATAACTTTAACCTTACTGGAAGTGTCCTCGGTAGTATAGTGGTAAGTATCCCCGCCTGTCACGCGGGAGACCGGGGTTCGATTCCCCGCCGGGGAGACTCATTTTAAATAGTTTTTTTATTAAAAACTGGTGCTGAATAATTCTACACAAATTAATTTTTTTCCCTGTTATTTCAATGATAAATATTAATTTTAATTACATGGTAAAAGTTTTCTTACTTTTATTTTCTCAGAAAAAGATTTTACTTTCTTGAATAATTCTTTAACTTTCTCGGGGGGGGGGGGGGAAGAATAGATTTCATCAATTTATTCGTAACTGTAACAAATAAATTATACTAATTCTATAATTATCTAATAATAAAAATTTTATCTTAATTAAGCATCCACAGAGTTTTTTTTAGGGGTTGAATTAAGAACGGGTGCATAGAAAGAAATGGGTACAGTTGAAAATATTGGTCTTCGGCTTTAAAACATAAACTACGTTCATTTTCAAAATTTTGATTATTGTATGAGTAATTAATTTAAACCATGATTAATACTAAATTGTAAAGCTGCTTATCTTATCTTACATCGCCATTGTTCAGTCAAATATGAAAGCATATTGTGTTTTCCTTTTCTTAAACAATAATCTCTGAGCAATCACTTCAAATAGAGAAATAATATACACGGTATCAGATCATTCCTTCTTTCTGTATTTTCAAGGTTATAATTTGTTTGAAAAAATTAAAAGTTAACGACTTTTTTTTAACTGTTTTTCTCCCCCTGCAATAAAAGTATTTTCGATTTTCCAAATACACCGCTAATCGGAAAAGAAAGCATAGGTAACTCAAAATAATGAAGAATGAAATCTCAGTATTAAAAACTATCATTATTAATTCTTGTTTCGTTCTTCCTACATTTATAGAAAGTTTTATAATAATAACATAATTTTTAGAAAAAGTAAAAAAATTGTTTTAATATCAGATTTTTTATATAAGAAATTAATGCAACTAGAATTTCAGTAAGATAAATAATAATAGTTAATTGTCTTTTTTCATAAGAAGCATATTAAAAACAAATAAAAGAAAAATAAAAAAAAAGAATATTTTCCAGATTAGAATTTGAACCAAGAGATTAAATCATTAGTAGAAAATAAAAATTTGACAGAATTTAGTGTAAAATAAGAGTTTTTTCAGATTTATATTATTTTCAATAATATTTTTAATCACTAATAATTTGTTTTTTAAAATAATAAAATGATTTCTTCCGATAAACCGTTAAGCCTATTTTATTACCCTATTGACTAATGCAAAAGAAATTTTCCAGAATTTTTCTTTTAGCTATATTTTAATTTTTAGCAATACGTAAAAAACATTCAGTATAAAAAATAACATTCAAAATAAAAAATAAATTAGTATGAAAAGTACATTCAGAAAAATGCTTTGAAAAAAATCAGAATCAAACTCATTTAATTTTGAAAACCAATGTTTTTGAAATATGTTTTTTATTGTATTATTCTGCACCAATGTTTTTTACTGTATTATTCTCGCTAGTTTAAAATTTGAAGTGAAAATAGAGATGAAAAATATTATTAGATAGAAATATGTGATTGAAAACACACGCGCAACGCGTATGAATTTCTAATTTGTTAGATTGAGGAAGTAGGCAGACACACACACACATATATATTTATATATACATTTGATGTCTTACAATTAGTTGAAATTTCTGTTATTTAATTAAAATATATGTACTTAGGGCTATTTAACTAAAAGTTAAAAGAGAAATATGATTTTTTTATTACTGTTTATTTCGTCACTTGATTTTTTTAATATCATTATTCATTAAAAAACTGCTTTAATAATTTAAAAGATGTGTCTGCTTTTTATCATACAAATGTATTGATAATTTAAGATTTAATTGGATTAATTTATCGTTAAATGTAAAACTATAATAATAAAATGTTATACAAAGAATTGATAATTGTTTCTACTTACACCCTTAAAAAATTTTTTCTTTGGTAGGATTTGGTTCAATCGAATTATAATATACATTGGCTTATCTTATTCTAAATTTTTGAAGACCTGTTAATATTTACTTAAATATATTAAAAAAAATTAAAAAGATATATTTAAGCTGTAGAGCGCAACCTTGTTAAACTCAAATGGCAACATAAGTCAAAATTATTTAGTATAATCTTAAATGATAGTCACAACTAATAAAAGAAAAAAAATTCTAATTCTAATGTTTTTCTTTTATTATTAACAGAATTACTTTCATCACTAACCACGATTCTGTTGTATTGCATTTATAAAATAATCTTTCACGTTACAATATTTACTGACACTTATAATTCTTCTCTCTCTTCTAGTACATTCCCATCAAACCTATCAAACCCTTAATTTTTCCCGTCAAACCTGTTTTAATAGTCATTGTTTTGCTTTACCCTTCCTATAATATTATTTGATTGTCACTCAAAAGATAATTTGACTTTCTAGCTAATCTAACTAATCTAGTTATTAAGTAGATTCCCAATAACTACCAACAGCCATTTCCAAAATGGAAATCTAAATCACGAAGTGTCCTAATATTAACAATGCATCTACCAACTCGGCTTCATTTAAGACTGTAAGCCAGAATCAATCATCAAGGTTAGCAAATTTTGTATTTTCTTATTTATTTTTTTTTTTTTATTATGATGACCATTTGGTAATCGAATGAATACCATTCTAGATATCAATTCAATAGTTCGTAGATCAATTCCTACGTCGAGTGTAGATATTTATAGTGGTTCAGAATCCTATCTAAGCTATTAATATCTGCCTAATAAGTTCTCTTTTATGCAAAAAGATATCATGGAACAACAACAAAAAATTAGTATGCTGTAAAATACTATCTGGTATATTTTTAGGATTATACATCATTAATTTACTGTAAAATTCCAGTGCAAATGAAAGGAAGAAAAATTTATCTGAGATTTAGCAATTATGTATATAGTGAAATAATTCTTATAGTTGGAAAACAGAGAGATTGATTTTTGAATAAAAGATTGGTGCGTTCGTAATAGGTTTGACATAACAGCTAATAAAGTTTAGAATATATTAATCTTTCACACACAGAAGTTTTAATAGATGATTGTTTTTGTTTTCATTGTCAATCTAATATCATTTTTTACGCAAAACCTCTAATTCGACCAAACCTACAGTTTCAAATAGAACACTCCCCTACTACAAACATTCCCACCCAAAATGTGAATCAAGACCATGAATTGTTGAACTGACGCTAAAAAATCAATTACCAGTTTTGCCTTATAGCAGGGGTGGCCAAGACGTAGACCGCTTTCGACTGGTCGATCGCGAAGACATTTTTGGTAATCCGCGTGACCATTCCAATAAGGACTTAGATGTTTTGTTTGAAGAATTTGAAAGAAGATTCGTTGACTTAATTAGGTTGGAAAAAATACCCAATTTTATGATACTTCCATTTAATGAAAATGTCAACATTGATGGAGTATCTGAAAAAATAAGACATTTAATAGGTATTACATCAGTCACAGTGGAGGAAGAAATTATTAAATTAAGGTGCGATATATTTCTTAAATCCAGAGCATCTAGCGATACGGATTTTTGAAAATTAATTTCTCAGGAAAAGTTTCCAAATATTTACAAATTGATTTTGTGAAATCATACTTTGGATCGAGGTATCTTTCCGAATCTGCTTTTTCAACCATGAACAAAAAACAATCATTGGTAGCATTTAACAGAGGAACATTTAATTTCGTGTTAACGCATTGCAATAAGCTCGTATTAGCCACAATGTGATAAACTTGTCGCAGATATACAGTGCCAATTTTCAACTAAACAAAGTGAATAGGTTGGTCAATTTTTGATGTATGAATACTTTGATTATTTTCGTCAGTAAATTTTTATTTTATAAATATAAAGTTTTTTTTTAGAAAAATTAAATAATTTACCATTTTTTTCTTGTTACCAAAAAGGAATATATAAACATGTACGTTACATTTAGCTCTGCCATTGGTAGACCGACTTAGATTTTTTAAATGTGGAGTAGACCATGGATCCCAAATGTTTGGTCACCCCTGCCTTATAGGATAAAGCTCATATCTTAAGGGCTCATATCTTGACATATTGTCAAGACAAGAAAATAATTTTTACACTTGTTTTTAATTATTAACATTAAAATGCAATTTAGAAATCCTTAAAAATGTAGTTAAATTTTTTCTCACCAGTTGTTTTGGTTGAGTCACTGAAATATTGAGTATTTAGAAATAGTATTAAATAAAATATAAAAACTTACAGGCAAATGAATTTGCAGTAGTAACATTTTTAAACCAAAAGCTTTCACAGAAAATATTCTTTTGAGTTTTTTGTGATTTCATATATAACACAACTATACAAGCAGTATATCATGTGTTTGATATATGTCTGAGTATTCTATTACTGAATGCCTGATAAGATGTCTTTTACAAGAACTTCTACCTAGTTTTGCATACTTCTCTTATAAATAGTACAATAATATCATCATTTCATCAAAATGTTTCTTTATTTTTTATTGATGATGAATCCTTATAGATATTAAGTGATTTCGCGACTTCCAAAAGCATAAATTTACATTTCTTCATTGTGCAAAATGTGAAATCAGATTAAAAAAGTATAAAAACATTTGTATAGATATTTATTTCACAATAATCTTTCGTAACACAAACATGAAGTTATAATGACCTAAAAATATTGTTAAAAAATTGATTTTTAGTCTACCTTTTTTTAAAAAAATTCCTTTCTATAATTTTAATATGATTTCATTGTACAGTGTCATATTTTTCATTAAAAAATAGTTGAAAGTTGAAATTTTCACCTGTGAATTACCTAGTAGAAGTGATATTTTTTATTATTATTTAAGAAAAAAACTAATGTTGTTTTTAAAAAGAAGAAACTATTATATATATTCTTTTAATCGTAATTGTTAATAAAATATATGTAGCTATGTCTGTGAGTGACTGAGTACCAGCCTACTTATCTGTACCAACTGTGTTCTAACCGTTAAATGGATGATGCTGTATGTCATAATTTAGAAGCAGGGACTAAACAGGATCATGTATTGAAGGCTATATTTGACCTTTCACCCCCAGATATATCATTTCACTTGGAGAACATTGTGACCGCAACTTATTTAACGTGTCTCAGCAGCCTTTAGTGAATACGACAGATGTTCGGTTGAATTGAGGTTCAAAATCACTATCTTTAGACAGTGAGAATGATATCCTAACCACTTTGAGCAGCACATTCTCAATGTTATACCTATAGTAACCTCTTCATTTAATCTTTGACAAAAATTAAACTAATGCAATATGACAAACACTTCTATAGCTACTTATATACCTATTAATATGCGAAAAGAAATAAATAACAAATTATAATGCACATTTTGCCCATTCGCCTGCAAGAAATTTAAGAAAAAGGTTATTATTCGACACTTGATTACTTGCTTATGAACCAATTTTTCAACATTTCCAGATTAGTTTGGTCTATATTAGGGATGGACAAACTACGGCCCGCCGGAAGGATCTATCCGGCCCGCGGATAGAATTTTAATTTGCCGGTCAGAGGCAAATTAAAAGAAATATTCATATATTTTATATCCGTCTCCTTTTCTACTTTGTTTAAATATTATGTTTTTCTTTTTTTATCAAAGAGCTGGTAATCTGTTTACATTCTCTATTTTTGTTCTACAAAACATAAATCGAAGGAAATAGCAAACACAGGCAGTTTTCAATCGGTAAAGAGTTAAAAAAGCGGAAGTTATTTGTTAGTTATAGCTGTAGATTGGCGCCAACAAGCGTTATCTTTTTCTTGTGGAGCAGACATATGAGAATTCAATATAGGTGAATTAGACCTCACATGTGGCAGACTGCGCATTTTAAGCTCATCTTCTTTTGGCGCGAGTTCTAATATTATTGTTTGCGTATTAAAATATTGTGGACATATAGCGTCATTGTGAATATATATATAGTGCTGAAATTATTAAAAGTATAGCGTAGCTAGTGCTTGTTTGGGTTATTCGTAAAATATTTCAACTCCAAAATGGCTACTAAAAATCGTAAAGTTGATTCAGAGTGCCGCGCTTTTTTAATGATGAATGGACATGGAAATATATTTCTTTCAGTTGTAAAAAATAAACCAGTGTGTCTTATCTGCAATGAAGCTGTAGCAGTCATCAAAGAATATAACATTTCCCTTCATTTCACATCTAAGCATAAGAATTCCAATTACAAAGCAATGTCCGAATATGAAAAAAAAAAAAAAAATGCAGAAAATCTTTGTAAAAAATTATCAGGCCGGCAAAATTTTTCAAGAAGGCAAACAGCATTCAAGAAGCAGCTACACATGCAAGTTACATTGTAGCATACAATATTGCTAAAAATAATAAAGCTCTCAGTGATGGGGAGTTCGTTAAACAATGCATGCTCCAAGTTTGTGATTTTTTTTGTCCAGACAAGAAAAATAATTTTGAGACTGTAAGCTTATGTCGAAAAACGGTGACTTCTATAATGGAAGCCATCGATAAAAATTTGCATCACAATTAGAGTCAAAGATTGGCCAGTTTAAATTTTGTTCCATAGCTATCGATGAAAGCACTGATATAAATGATACTGCTCAATTAGTAATATTTATAAGAGGTGTTGATGAGAACTTTGAAATTATTGAGGAACTGGCGTGCATGAGTTCTGTAAAGGGAACTACAACGGGATATGATGTTTTTCGTGAATTTCAGGAAGGGCTTTTAACTTTGAAAGTGCTTATAACAAATATATGTAATATTACGACCGATGGAGCACCAAATATGACAGGAAAAAATCTGGATTTCTTGGAGTCTTTAATCAAAACTATCCCGAAAACAATGTTGTTTTTCTTCATTGTATTATACATCAAGATGCTCTGTGTAAATCTGCATTGAATATGAAACCCGTGCTTGATACAGTCGTGAAGCTTGTAAATACTATTCGATCTCTTGGGCTTATTCACAGGCAATTTCGAGATTTTCTTCAGTCAGTGCAATCTAAATACTCTGATGTACTGTATTACACGAAAGTAAGGTGGCTTAGTGCAGGATGTGTTTTCGAGAGAGTTTGGCAGCTAAAAGACACAATTGTGTCGTTCTTCCATGAGAAGCAGTGTTCTGCGGAGTGCGAAATGTTAGAAGATACAAAATGGCTTTCAGACTGCATTTTTCACAGATCTTTTTTGTCGTATGAACAACTTGAATGTCAAGACGCAAGGGAAAAATCTATTTATCGACGATATTTGGTCACATCTCAAAGCTTTTAAGCTAAAACTTAATATGTTTGCTGGGCAGCTAGGTAAGAACGACTTATCTCATTTCCCGAGGTTAAATTCAAAACCCTCAGCAAATGAAGAGAAACTTAAGAATTATGAAGATAGCTTGAAAAAACTGCATTTTGAGTTCGAAACAGATTTCAAGATTTCAGTGACGTTCAAGCAGAATTGGATATTTTTACCATGTCATTCAACGTAAATTGTGAAGCAGTGAGGTCAGATTTGAAGCTTGAATTAATTGAGTTGCAATCTAACAATCATCTCAAGCAATTGTTTCTAAATATACCAAAGTTAGAGTTTTACAAATCATTATCGAAAGTAAGTTTCCCATATTTAATAGCTCATGCCCAGAAAATCAGTTCTATGTTTGCTTCATCTTATATGTGAACAAGTGTTTTCAACTATGAACATTAGAAAGAATTATTTCAGAAGTAGACTGACAGATGAGCATTTAGCCTCGTTCCTTAGAATCAGTACATATCACTTCGAACCTCAATATAAGGAACTTTTAAAAATGAAATCGCAATTTTATTCATCTTATTAATATATTAAATTGTAATACTTGTATATTGTTTTTAAAATTTTAGAAAAATTCATCTTGGCCCGCTAAATTTTATTTTTTCGATTTTTTGCCTGCGATTGAAAAAGTATGCCCATCCCTGGTCTAAATGATGCAAACTATAATTTTTTCACTGGAAAAAAAACAACTGTACTCATTTGTGAAATATTTTCCTTATAGTTTGCATTAAATAATATTATAATATTGAGTCATTTGAATACAATTGTTTTTTTAGTTAAACCGGAAAAAAATCTATTGGGGAAAAAAACTTCAAATTTAACTCGAAGTCTTTATAAATATTCTAAGAAGTTTAACATGAATCCCTTATAATTTGCGGACTACAGTTTGAGTTAGGCTTTATAAAGATAGTATCATCTTCAGAATATCTACTTAGATAAATCAATGTACGGAACTTGCAAATACAAGATAGTGCACCACGGATTGTAATTCATTATCAATGATTCTAATTTTTTAAAGTAGTTATCACAAACATATCAACAGTTACAAGTAAGCATAATACATAAAAAAAATTATTTTATTGATCTTGTTATAAAATTTGTTGAAAATCTGAACAAGAGAACATGTTTTTTTTAATTTTCAAGCCTTTCTTCGATCAGACTTAGCATAGTAAACTAGCTGATTAGTAGAAACTTTTATGTAATAGATATGTTCTTTTACATATATTTTCAAATGCAAAAAGCTGTTTTCTAAGATGGAAACCCGGAAAATACCCAAGTGACACTTCGTCAGATTAGAAAGTAGAAATCTAACATCTATTTTTTGAATTTCAGAAATGAAACGATCGATTCTTTGACCTTTGATTTTACCACAGCAACAACCGATATTAACTATTTAATAATCACTTTCAAATTAAAATATAAATTAAAATCAAATTTATATTTTAATCAGAAAGGCAATGGGGAAATATTAATTTGAGCATGAAAAAATTAAATTCAAAAATAGGCAGTTTCAAATGTGTTCTTTTAATTGATTTTTCAAAATTAAATTATTTATTGTTCTTTTCAAAAACTATATTTTAAAATTTTCTATAGTTATTTTCGCAATTTATGATTAAATACTTACGGTTAAAGTCATACTTTTGAGTTGGATTTTCATTTCTCACATATAGTACAATAAAAGTAATTTCTCTTATAAAATTGTTAAATGACTAGAATAAGAATTATTATTAATAAGTAATCTCCAATAATTACAATTAAATGATATCAACTATTTAAAAATAATATTTGAAATTTGCTACCACAAATATTTTTTCCTATGGATTTTAACTTTAAACAAAGGAATAAAAGCCAATGAAAACAATTCGAGATATAAATTATAAAACCATTTCTTCAATTATATTTAAGAAAATTATTTACAGTTTTGTTTGGATTTTAAATTTAATTGAATTTATTTACCTTTTACCATACTTAATTTTTAACCTATAACTATAATTAAATTATACTTATTACATTTGATTGTATATAAAAGTATGGCAAGTGAAGTTTATTAGTTGTAATGAAGAAATAAGGATGATTTTTTGATGTATATACATACATACATGCATGTGCACATTTATATACATATATGACCTGCTTTTTTGTATATAAGATACTTAAAAGAGTCGCGTTAATCAAAATTTTCGAATCAATCTCAATCTAAATTAGAAAAAGTTCAGCAGATTTAAAATATCTGTGAAATTATTACAAGTATGTTATAGAAAATTGCTGAAAATGTGTTTAAAATACTTAATTATAAGAATGAATTAAGTAGTTTCTATTAAATTGGTAATAAAAAAATTTAATTAAATAGTGTATAACATGGGATTATAATGTATAATTTTCTTGACCTAGCAAGGTAGGCTACTCAGATAAGAGATAAATAAACCTGTTTCCCAGATTTCAGTATAGCCGCCAAAAAGAGTTAACACTTTAATTAATTACTATGTTTATGAATGCGTTAGTTTATTCTTGCGAGAGTTTTTACAGTTATTTTTTATTGCTACCCGTGTTCCCTGCGGTTGAAATAACAAAAAAAAAATGTATCACGTGCTTTCGTTCTCCCATATTTGTTAATCTGAATAAAAAAACGAACCCTTTCACCTAGCTAAAAGCAGGACATAGCGTTAATAGGTTGACTTGTCTTTACACATTTTTTACGCCAAATATAACACTATCACACGGCACGACTTCTGAAATCAAGTGAATAAAAAAAAAATTCCGAACGTCCTTTTTAAAACCAGTTGTCCTCGCCTGGGGAGGCATTATTTATGAGGTATTGTGGCCAATAAAACGCTTCATTTGGCGACCTCAATGATTTCGTCTGCTTCTATTCCCCTTTTCACCTCGCCTGTCGCCACCCCACTACACCTGTGTTCTCTGGAATGGCCTAGTTCGGTTACAGTTACAATGGTCATTCTGAAAAGAATGTTAAAAGGTTGTGAAACTAAATAACTATAGAAAAGCGATGCAACTGGATTTTCCGCCTTTAAAATTGCTGCATTTTGTGACCTTTATTTGATTTATAATCAATTTGGCAAAAATTAATCCTTTTTTGTATTGATCAAATTTTATAAATTAATTATTCTTATACATTACTTTAAATATAATTCATATAGATATTTTTGCGTAATAAAAATGATAAAAAATATAAACTGTTATAACAATATACACAATAAACGATCAAAAAATAGGATTTAAATATTTTAAACTTTCTACAAAAAAGAAATTTAAAATTTTTGTGAAATGAAAAAAAGTATTAAGGATAAATTTAATTAAGCATAATCACACAAAAAAATGGATTGTGTGAAAGAATTTTTAATTTTTTTAGTATAAGGATAAACTAATAGTAAATAGAAAGAAAGCTCTGGGAAAAATCGGTTCATTTTATTTATTTATTTAATTAAGTTTATAGTGCTTAATAATATATAAGGAATTTTTTTATTTGGCAAATGAAAAAAGTTTTGTTTTCAAATTATAATTTTGGTAAGTTTTATTAATGCCTTTTGTTATTTATTAATGCCTTATATGTAAAATATAAGTTAATATCCCATTTTTAACTTTATAAAACATTTTAGAATAAATAGCCGTAAGCCTTCTGGCCAATTGTGAAATCATCAGTTATCTGATATCATTATCAGATAACTGATGACTGAGTTAACATTTAAATCATCTGATATCACCTAGATTCACCATTCATAATTTAAAGTCCGTATTTGATCACAGTCATTATGATCAAATACGCATGGTAAATGGTGGCTGCGTTTTCGTTTCTTGCCAATACGTCTATGGACGTGAACCCTTAAGAATTTTTCGGTTTCCCTCCCTAAATCAATAAGAGCCCTCAAGCAAAATGTCTCAGGATGAATGCTAAATTGTCTTACGGCAGCTTGTTGAGCATTTCGTTAAACTCTTCACAATTAGCGGCAAGAAAAATAATCTTTATGCGACTTTGGTGTTAATGTTGCATTCGTTTTCAGTAGACGCCCATATTTAAAACTGGTAAAATAGTTCTTTAAATCGAAAGTTCGGAAATTAAGAAAATAAGCGTTAGATCTTAAAATATTTTTTTTTACTCAACTTCTCTTTCTCCATAAAAAATTATACTTGGAAAAAGTATACATTACACTGAAAATACATGAAAAAAGGTTCATACTTAAAAACAATTCTTTCTTTCATTTTATAGATAAAAAAATCTGGCAAAACAATCATACTTTTTCTGTTTAGCAACTACATATTTAAAAATGCATTCTCTTATTTTTCTTCGTTCTAAGAAAGTATTTCACTGTTGTGTTTTAAAAAGTATTTCAGTCTTGTTAACCGTCAATTTGTTTTAAAGACAGTCATAGTACTATGTCACTTTTTTTTCTTGTTCGATATCCGAAAGTTATTTTTCATTCTCACTCCTTATTTCTCAATCATTTAATCGTCCAATAATTCTTTTGTTCAAATTACATCTGAATTCACATTCATTAAGTAAAATTTCATTTAACAGTAGTTTTTTTTTTTTTTTTTTTTTTTTGACAAACTTCATAGATGAGTAACTCATCTTCTCTCAATTTATCAAGAAAATGCTCTTGGCTTTCTTCAGTCATTGCGATTTCTTTCTTAAAGCCTGCTTCGCTTCTCCTGCAACATCTCTTTAAGGATAGATTGACAACTTAAAATTGAGAACTTAAAATTTCAACTTCAAATATCGATTCCAAGCCATAATCTTCCTTTGAAAATATTTGTATTTGAAGCTATATTATTATAATATAATAAGACGGGAAGTAGGTTAGGCTAAAGAACTTCCCCTTGATTTGCTTTTTAAAAAAATCAGTTATTAATAATTCGAAAGTTTTATGATTCTACAATAAAAACATCAATACAAGTTTCTCATTCATAAAATTAAAAAAATAAATAAATAAAAATAAAAAAAAATTAGACGATAAAAAATAATCCCAAATGAAGGTTGCACTATAATGAGTTCGCAAAAATGAAATTTTTCTATTTTTAGTTCGTAAATGGGAACTAAATATATTATTGCATCTGTGTGATCATGAGTTCTTAAATTTTGAATATTCATAAATTAGGGGATTTTAGAAACGAATGACTACTGTTTTTGAATGAATTATGACTACGATAAATATTAATACGTCACAATTACATTTATAAGAATAATGTAAATCAATTATAAATATTATTACGTTGATGATATTTCGTTATATCAAGAAAAAATATGAATAAAAAACTATTAATGAGATTAAAGTTTCATAAATATTAAATGACGCAATCAATCTTTCTTTAATATCTTTCAAGTTAAATTAATCGTTTTATTTATTTAAATATCGAGAATTTTAAGACATTAAATCATGTTGTATAAACACACAAACACACTCGCGCGCGTATGTGTATGTTTGTGTGTTCTGGAATAATCTACCGGACAACAAGATATGATGGTATTAAAAGAATGCTTTTTAAAGGATATATTTGCTTAAATGCTGCAATTACACCAATAACCCTTCAGGGCTTATTTTCAACATGGTATTAACATATAATTATTGGTATTTATCTCCATTCCTGCTGCAAGAATGATGCCAGTTTAAATGCAAAATTATGGCGTTATTCCCTATTCCGTCGGCAACTCTCTGGTTCACCCCATGTTACTTAATGAGCATAGATCGGAATCTACACACGCCAAGAAATACATTGTATATAAATGTGGTGATATCATGCATTGAAATAGATAGTAATATTACACATATTGCTGATGGCAGTTCTAGACTTACCATTTGTCAATTCCATACATTGGACTTAGAATAAGAACTCGATTGTCTAATTTGCTTATGTGAGCATGTTCAAAATTTGCTAGATACAACATGAAAAATATTCCAAGTCATATCGCGATAAACATCCCCAAACAAATTTATGATTTTGTCGAACTTGGCAATATAAATGATAACTCGAGTAAAAAGTCCAAGCTCCAATGTCCAATTAGAAAAGAGTGTAGGGCGACAAGTCACTCCTTAAAACAATTTTCCAGTGGTCCATTATCCAGTTGTGATATGGCAAATATCAAGCTAGTCTAATTGCTTTGTTGAAAGAGTGATGTTTAGTTTAAGCTTGATAACATTCAAACTAAACATCTTAATCTTAAGGGATTGCAGTTAGTTCTGCTAACAGCATCGTAACTCTGACAACAGCTTAAAAATCACAGTGGATACTTTGGAGGTGTTCTTTTGATTTTTACCAATTTCCTGTTTCAGGACATATCGATCGCTTTACAAATATATAATAAAATTATAGAAAATATTTAATAAAATAATCAACTTATAAAATATTTTTAATTATAAGTGTTTACTCATGATTCGAAAAATTTCATCATTAAAAACTTTTTTTAAATGACATTTTGTTGTGTAATTATGTCAATTATCAAAACAAATTTAGTCTTTACACTCTAATCACTTATTTAATACAAACAAAATGTTTATAAAATAAAAATTAGAATTTTGAAATTTAATTTTGATTTATAATTTATATTTGGTGCAATAAATGTAAAACTAAGTTAATGATTATATGCAGATTACATAAAAAAACACTTTCCTAATTTACCAATAAAGACTCCGAATTGTCATCAGACAAAAGAATGATATGTTAACAAAAAACAGAACAATCTTGATTTAATTTTATTTCGGACAAATATATTAACTTTGAATTTCCTTTAATAATATATTTCAAAATTAATCCAAAAGTTTAAAATGCAGGTCAGTGTTGCCTTAATAGCTAGGATAATTCATATATTTGAAACATTGATTATAATAATTTTACGGATATTTAAAAGGTATAAGCCCTTTTTTTCAGTAAATAAAAAATATATGCATATATGGGTGTATATAAAAGATAACAATTACAAAATGTAATATTTTAATATTCTTATATAACCTCAATCATTATTTAAACCATTAAATACTCAATTCATTCTTAGAAATGCAATTAACTTCATTAAATTTCTCATCTCACCAATAGTGGTAACTCTTTTTATTCCTTTCCTTGATGAATTTATTGTTATCTATATGTAGCGTCTCTCCAGGATCAGTATAAAGCTCATTGCTACATCAAAGCTGATCACGTGGCCTTCCTTAAAGTGATTCATGTATACCAGGGGTGGCCAAACTTTTGGTATCCGGGTCTACTTAACATTTAAAAAATCGAAGGCGGTCTACCAATGACAGAGTTAAATTAATAGACTTATTTATTTTCGGTAACAAGAAAAAAATGGTAAATTATGTCATTGTCATTTTTCTAAAAAAAAAAAAAAAAAAAAAA
>JAPDSC010124070.1:49056-59742 GCA_026290005.1 Latrodectus geometricus | reverse complement strand
GTTACAATATTATAACAATATTATAAATTTAACAATGTATTATGATTTTAAACAAGTATATCAAATTACTTTCATTCATAAGTTTTGTTATGTACAATTGTTAATTCTTTTCAAGCAGTTGTGGAATGTCTTATACTACCCGTTGAAAGTATGATTATGAAAATATATTTAAATCTAATTTTCTCACTATACCTGAAATATTTTGGCATGAATGTTTTGAAAATTCATTAAGTCACGAGTCTTAAAATTACTTGTAAGAAGACTCAGTTTTGATATTTTATTTAACATTGGTGAAGAATTTGATCAAATTAATTAATGATAAATTTATATTGATACATATTTATTACTTGTATTGCCCACTTTCTTTTTACTCAGTACCCTTTATAAAAATAATTGGTTTTCTCATTTTTTCATATTTAGTTGCTCATGAAACTGGTCTGCAATTTGAGTTTTGTTGTTGTTGTTTTTTGAGGCTATATTGTGTGCTAAATAAGTGATATTACATATCATACTTGATATTGCTTTAAATAAGCCTTAATACTTAGTATTCTAGTTCTGAGTTCAGAAATACAGCAGTTAAAATTCATCTTAACTATGGATGTTTATAACAGTTCAGAACTCATTTTAAATCTGGGTCTAATGAACTTTTATAAGAATGAAGTGACAATTAAATGATTATACTAACCTGTTATTTTTATTGACTAATTGCAATCAAAACAAACAGAATTACTCCAAGTTTATGAACCATATGAAAAAAGTAGACATTTAAATGAAATTTTTAGTTTTTGATTTTTTTATATCATTTAATGGTATGTTTTTAGTGTTTTCCTTAGATATTAAGTGTTTGACAAATATCTAAATTATAAACAAAGACATTCCACAAATTTTAATGGTCAACAATAACTACAATTTTTAGTACAAAAATTTTAAGCAAATATTTTTCATAAATATCTTTTATATTCCTATTAAAAAATCATAATTTAAAATTTAATAGTCATACATGTGAATATATATATATATATACACAATTTTATGTTCACATTCTGTCCAGCATTAAAAAATCATGTCATTTAAATAACAAAGAGTATCTTAACGCATTATGATAGGATATGCATTTAGACTCCTTTTCTGCATTTAGGATAGGATCTGCATTAGATATTATGCATTAAATTAGATGTTAAATCTACTATTTTTATGCACTTATGAAAGTAATGATGTTTACAATATTTACTATAATTACAACTTGCTTGTGTTTTCTTATGTACTGTTCCTAAGCTGGCAGTCAAACAGTTAGCATTCTGGCCTTCAGTTCAAATCCCATCTTTGGCTTGAGAGTTGTTAGTGTTTGGGATCCACTTTAAATTGTTGATCCGGATTTAAATATCTCTTGTGTGCAAAAAAATGATTAGAGTGGCAAACCAATCTCTTATGTGCTATTCTGAACAATCACACAAATATTGGCATTCATTCATTAACAATGTAGAACACTTTAAATATTTAAAAAATCCTTTCATTTGATAGAATGGTTGTTAGATTTGTGATTATGTTTAATGAAGATAAATTTTGAAAAACTAATTGTTTGTTAACTTTATAAAAACAAATGAGATTTTTATTTAAAAATATATTTCTTTATAAATGCACAAAGTTGACCTTTGTGAATGTAAGTACTATTTTTTTTTAACAAGCTCATTTTTTTACATAATCTAATAGTTCTAGGTAAAAAAAAAATTCCTAGGTGAAATTTTGTTACTTATAAAAAGGAATAATTGCTGCAATTTTATAAATGTTGCTTTAGATTTTTAAAGATTAAGATGTTTTCTATGATTTATGAGACTCTCTTGTACAACAGGTGTAAGGAAACATTTGTTAAGTGTGGCTAGATTTTTGATTATTTTCACAATTAAGAAGTATGCTTTAAAACCAGTTTAATTTCACATCATTAACAAAAAGAATAGGAAAAAGAAACTGAAAATATTATAAAAGTGTGTGTTCCTTTATAATTTTGGGCAATATTTTTTGCTAAACCATAGTTTCCCTATTTGTTTGAAAAAAATTTTTTTTCAAGTAATGTAAAATAATTTATTGAACAATTTTAACATTATTATTATTTGTTTAGTTCACTGATTCATCTGATTTACATTATAGTAAGCTGTAGTGTATAACAAAACAAATAAGAAATTGTATTATGAAATGTTTATAAAGTACAATCTGGCACCAGCTTGTCCCTTACTTGGACCTTACACATTTAAAACCAACCAACCTTATAAAACACAATATTGCATTAATGGTTATTGTGTATCTTATCTTAATAAACTTAGTATAATATTTGCATCTTTTACTACTTGATATATATATATAATATAATCATTTAATTATTTGAGCTTTAATTTTTTAACAATTTATATTTACCAGATTTGGGTTTTTAAAACTTGGCAACTGTAAAATATTGTTTTTTATTATTATTATTTTTTATACACTACTTAAACCATTACAAATTACAAATTATATTTAAGTGCAATTTTGAACACAATTCATTTATAAATATTTTTTATATGTTATACCTAATTAAGCATTTTTTATTAACATAGCATAAGAATTTATTTTCTTATAATATTTGTTCTGTACGCCTTTATCAATTCGATTATTCTTCCCGATCGGAGTATATTAATTCGAATGTATATTAAGCTAAGTTTTATTTCTTGCTTCAAGGCAAAGGAAATTGGCAGCAATAAAGAACAAATTTTAAACAAAATAGGATTTTTGGCTTCATTCCTGATTTCTCACGGCACTCCATCTCAAGTCATAAATTAGGTGCATCTGTAACAGACGTAAATCAACTACTTCAGCCAAAAATGCATATATGAGTACATTACCGTTTATTCCTGTAACCTTGGAAAAGTACATCTGCATTTATTCATGAAAATTATATTTTTTATTATGTATCTTTTAAATTCTGATAATTTAAATCGTTGATTTATTTTTACTTATAAAGTGCTTTTGAATTGATTTTTAAAATTAATTCTTAAATTTAGATTTATTAAAGTTTTCTTAATGTTAGGTAAAATTTACGATTCGTTATTGTCTTTTGTGCTGTTAGTAATGCAGCAAAATAATAAAATAAAAATGAACGCTCATATGGTTATAGATCATGTTTTCTTCAAACTTAGAAAGACGTGGTAAATCGTGAATTCTTTTTGTCTCCCAGCAATAAGACTGGATCACGAAATCGTCCAAAGCGTGAGATCATCCTTTTACGACTATTTTGCGCTTAGAATACAATGCGAAAGTTTATTCTGATACTCGTCGTACGTCCATGGGATGGTGGATCGCTTGATGGGAACGTAACGATGAATCGCAGACACAATACTTAGGGAGCTAGTTACTTAATAATGTGGATTTTATGTGCTACAGTGTGAATTCAAGGTCGTTGGGACAAAAGAGATATTTGACTTATAGTGTAATACACGAAAAATTTATGAAAGCTGTCTGCCGGAAACATGCAATATTTCATTTTCACATTTCATGTTTTGCCTCTAATAATGATTCAACAAAAAATGTTCAAATAAACATTTTACTTTCCTGTTATTCTTAAGTGATGAAATGTGTTCTTTCTATTATAAAAAATGAAATATATTGTGGCCCATTCTCGAATTTATCAAGCGATATCTAGAAATTTCGCATGATTGAAAATTTTTGAACTCTGAAAAATTTGAGTTTCTATGAGCTCTCTATTGAGTGCTTTCTTAATTTTTCCCTTTTTTCATTTTAACTCCAGAATAATTTAAAATAACTGAACAAAAATATTAAATATAAATTATTTTACGAAAACGATACATTATTTGTTAAAACATTCTTAAATCGACGAATTCTTTAAATGATTAAAATCGTACTAAATTTTCAAACTCAATTTTATGCTAAGTTCATATCCCAAAATATAGGAATAGCAAATTTGTCAATACACTCACTATTTTATCATAAAGATTAAAGCGAAAGAAAGTATTCTATAATTTCATAATTAACATGAATGATATTTCGATTTTTCAATATTTTGGTGATGAATTTATATTATTATAATCACAATAATTGATATCCGGAAAAGTATTTTTTGCCGATGATTTTTGCAAAAATGAAAAAAGAGGAAACTGATAGTACAAGTTTTTAAAATATTGCATGTTTTACCTGAAATCTTAATGTTTTACAAAAGTGCCTTACAGCAGCTACTATGAGGTGTCAAAAATAGTTCCACCCACATGTTTACCCCTTTGTTACCGTTGAAATGAATAAAATTGTCGCTGGATTTCATTTAATGGTATCCAATATTGTAGAAACTAGTTTTGGAATAGTAGAAGTAATATCTTTGTGGTAATCATATTTTTTTTCGAAATACAAGACATTTTGAATTTACTAATAGTAAATATTAGTTTCTTATATATATTAAATAATGTTTCGTTTTTAAATCATTCTTAACAATTCGTAAAATCGCGATCTTGAATACTTAATGATGCTTCATTTAAACTAACAATTGATGAATATTTTATAATTTTGAAACATCAATGGGATTAAAAAATATGATTACAAAAATATTAACGAAAGCTTTTATCTAATATTAGGTAGTAGCCTCTTTTCTTATAATTGTGAAATAACTTGCGGCAAGATTTTTTAAAATTATGGTAAGCATTTACAGAAGAGGAAAAATCGTTTATGTAACTTTCAAACGTGAATCCTAAATTAAAAAGCCCGGTGGCATAGTAGTACCAATATACTGGTCCTGGGTTCTATTCTGGGGTTGGGTAATATCGACTCAGCCTTTCAGTGGGTCAATAAATCTGAATACCAAGCATGCTTAGGAACTGGGGTCTTCGCGTTAGACTGACTACCTAATTATAACTTGCGCTTCGCATCTCAGGGCCCTCGGTCAAGAAAACAGATATGGGTACTGTTGTAGGCCTTGCCCCCTCGATGAGCTGTCGTTAAGATGAGTTTTATTCAGAATGTAAAACTTTTAAACATTCTTTGCAAATTACATGTAATTTTAAATCTATTTTTTTAATCAAATATTTTCTGTGCGATTTCTCATTTTATGCTTTAATTCATTTTATTCGTTCTCTTTTATTTTCCTGAATTAACCTACACAGATTGACTAGATTTATTAGTGAAATAATTGATGACAAATTCGAATTTTCTGGCCTTCTTTAAGTAAAACAATCATGACACTGATATTGATATGCATAAGTGCAATTTCAAACTGTTTCATGTCTGAGCAGTTAAATTCAAATTATATTTATGGATAGAATTAGCTGTAATCTTTAGGCTAAGGGTTAAAAGCAGTATAATATTTAGGGTTAATTTATTCAGAGCGAGTAAAACGTGCAAATATCCATAAAAATTGTTTTCATGGGAAATTTTTCTGCAATGATAAGTGTTTTGTATGTAGCTTTAGAATATGGTTAGGCTATATTCCTTTTATTTGATATGGCGAAATAAAGAAGCATAATTTGTATTGCATCTAAAGGTACATAAAAAAAGATGTGCTGATGTTGGAAAAATGGAATATTAATTAAAAATAAAAAATGGAATATTAATTAAAAATAAAATGGAATATTAATTAAATTCTATTTTAATACTGGATTGAGTTATTTTTTAACTTAATGCAAAAATATAGTTTTCATTAAGTTAAAATATATATATATATATATATATATATAATTCATGGTTACTTTAGAACTATTTATTTATTTTCTCTAAAAATAAAAAAGACAATTATAAAAAACAATCATTCGTTTGAATAAAACACCGTTTTTTTTTTAATTATTTTATTACACTTTTGTTTATATAGAACAATATATTCTGGTTTTTTTATTGCTCCAATAATATTGTATCTTTTGTTCACAAAGATTGTTTTGCTCTTATTCCTTAACTATCTTTCTTACAAGCTTAACTTATTTTGCCTTGACCTTTTCCATCTGTGTTTATACCTGAACAAAAATTAGTCGCTTATAAATAGGAAGTCACGTACATTCTCTGAATCTGCACGTTCTTTCAGACAGCTGTTTTATTACGGCTGATCATTTTCCCGCCATTTATTCGCTACAAAGCTAATAGTAGGAAGTCTATTATTAATATCAGAAATTGATGTGTGGTCTTTCAATAAATTCTTCCTATTTAAGGGTTTTTTTTTTTTTTTTTTTTAAATTTTTGGAAGAAATGTTTTTATAATCACGTATAAAACAATTTCATAATTTTAAAAACAGTTTTCTAAATACAACTATAATATTCAACATATTTCCTAAATTATGTACTTAAAACTTATATCGTAATAAAATTTTAAATAAAAAAACTGCAACTATATAAATTTTTTTATCTTTTTTCACATTTATATTCGAAGATTTTGTATCACTTAATTAGAATTTTGCAGGATTATATAATTTTTAAAAATAAATGCTTATTGGATAAAAAAAAAAAAAAAAAAAAAAAATCATTTGTTTCGCTTAAAATATTAAAATACCGAAATTTTATCTGGAAGGAAAATTTCACGCTGTATGTATGAATGTATATAAATAAATACATATGTTAATGCAACTTTCTTTATGAAAACTTTATTACGCGAAAGCTTATGGAAATGATATGCAATTAATCCGAGTTTTCCTTGTAAACATTAAACAATGTGAAATGCGAAAATGAAATTTAAATATATGCGTGGAATATTATTATACCAAGTACTTCAGAAATCAAATAAAAATCTATTCTAACAATATTTAAAATTACATTAAATGAGGGATACGAAATAATGCACGATGAGAGACAAAAATCCCTGTTGTAGTTTAAAAAAAATGTATAATATTAAATATTTTAAATTTTCATGCACAGCTGAAATATTGTTAATTTATATGTTTGTATCTAATACTATTTATTTCATAAAGTTTAAACGCGTTTCATTAGGTTTAAAATACTCATGTAGTTTATAACTTTCTCTGTAGCCAGAACACTAAATCATTCTCACCATGTGAATAGTTGGGCTCTTGGCTTTAGTTCACTTGTTCGAAGGTCAATTACCACCTTGGGTATGGATGTTTGTAATGGTTCGGACTCCATTTTAAAAATATAAGTGCCGTTTTTAATTAGCCCTCGTCTGGCGAAAGTGATCATTGAGTGAAAAAGAAAATCATTTTTCTCTGAATTTAATGTAATTAAGCATTAATGCAAGCAGTTAATACGTTGCACAATTGATGGTTGCACACACTGTTTGGCATTTTATGAATAAGTTTATCATTATTATTACATGATACTTTGGATCAATGCATTTTATTTCATAAAATATGCACTTTTTAAAATTTACTATGTTACATTTGGAAGCATTTTGGAAATTAATCCTAATATTTCTGTCCTTACTAATTTTTTTTTAATGGCGCAGTTTTGTTCTGTGTTGAGTTTTTGGGGACATGCATATTCTTTGCTTTTAAGTGTTGCCTTCGCGAATCATTGTTGCTTAACTTGCTGCTTCTGTCGAAATGATTATTTTGCATTTCGTCTATAGATAGCCATGTAATAACGCAATGAAGTGGAAAGAGAAATCGGTTAGGTGCATTTGAACGATGAGAACTGCTTCTCTCCCAAACCGGTTACATAGAATTTCCACTTGTCTTAGAAAATTATTTAAGATTCTGTTTTTCTTTTGCTTCATAATGGAAGGGATATTTGTAAACACCAATTACTACATGCTTCGATGAGTACGTGAATGCATTTACATTGGCTTCATTGGGTCATTAAAAGTGAAAATTCGCCATCCGGTTCTAATGACCTTTCACTTGTCATTCATGTGAATTCGATTTACGAATCTGCACCGTGTTCTAGTAAACCATTTATGTTTGGTGACACACGTCTAATTTTTTATTTTTATTTTGATAAGTTAACAAAAGCTGAATATATTTTTCACTATGTTAGTTGAAATGTAGTTGTTCTTATTGCATATTTTACGAAAGTTATCTATGCGAAGTAATTCAAATTTATGACGACTTAAAATTAAGGGAAAATGCAAATAATAAATTTTCCCTTGTGCCCTATTAAAAATCTCATATTTATCAAAAATATTAAGAAAAAACTAATTTCAAATTTTTATTATTTTGTGCCGAAATCGAAAGTTATTGAATGTAAAAGAATTATAAGAATACTGTTCAAAAAATTTCTTACCTTAAACAAAATTTCAATAAATATTAAACTAACGGCAATAAATTGTTAAATCATTTGTCAAGTATTTATTTTGTATTTGGATTTTCTTTCTTTACATTTCATTCACATTTCTAAATACAGCTGATTTCCGATCTTATTTTTTTTATTATTTTCCGATCTTACTTCATAGCTTTTGAAATCTGATGAAGTGTGTTAAAATATTTATATAACACAAATCTATTAATTATAATTTTTATTCAATCCATCAGTTTAACTGCTGAACTGACGGTTAGTTTGTTGATTAGTTTGAGTTACTGAATGGTTAGTTTTCTGCTCTCCTGGTTCAAATACCATTTCGGGTCATTTTAAATTATCGGTTTTTTCATGCACAAAAAAAAAAAAAATAAAAAAAATAAATAAAAAACTAAGATTTAAGAGCAAATAAACCAAATCTAAATAGCTTTTGTGTTCAAAAAAGTAACAAAAAACTGTGGGACTCTTCTTATAGATATTTAGTTTTTTTTCTATCAACTTGAATACTATGAAATACTTTTCATTATTCACCAGACCACAGAGCACCTTTAACGAAATTTTGAGATAAGTTTTAATTTTACGCCAGATTTTTTAAAAAGTTGGCAAAAAGTATTAGATTTGATTAAACTTTTAATTACTGAAATTTATTTTTATGTATTTAGTTTTTATTATATTTGAATTTTATTTTAATTTTGAAGTAATTATTTTTGTTTTCTAAATTATATTTTTAGATGTTTTTTTATGAATGATTTGTAAAAATAACGAATTACATTAAATAAAATTTTTTGACCTGCTATTCAGATTTCTTACATGAATACAAAAAAAGCCGTGTTGCTGATGTCTTTGGTCACATGTAGAAGTGGAAATCACTCAAGCTGTTAATGGGAATGTAAGTAGAGAAATTCAAAAGTGTGAAAAGAATTTGAATTTAAAATGGAATTTTTTTTTATATTTGAAATGTAGACTAGTTGGTTGGGTTTTGTGGAGCAAGGTCAAAGAAAGGACAAGGTTGGCCAATTTCATAAGAATTTTGTGAAATTAAGACTCAAAGAAAATCCATGCGGAGTTTATAGCTGAATTAGTGCTGTTGCGTTCGGTTTAGTAGTTCGTGGATTCGATTCCCAACGCGAGTTTAGATGTTTGTTGCTGTTGGAACATTTTAAAATGTAGATTTTGCTCTAATTAACCTCCTTGTGTAAAAAAATGACTGTTTAGCGAGAAATAAATTAACAAACCACATCAAATAATATAAAAAAAAGTTGAAATAAATTTGTCAGTATTAGAAAATTGTTAGCAACTTTATTGTCTCGGGAATTTGAAAAATTACTATCATACCAAATAATGGAAAATTTATAAAAATGTGAATCATATCACAATTAGGTGACATTAAAGAGGTATTTTATAAAATTTATTCATTTTATTTAGGATTCACCAAAATCATCGAACAAAAGTCAGAAGATGTGTTGCGAATCTTGTTTTTAAAATTCAAGAGTTTTATTTGGATTGGAGAATCGGATATGTGGGTAGAAGTAAGCAGCATTGTGCAATACTGAAAGTACTCTATTATCAAATGGGACGGAAATGAAACATGGCCTTTTCATGTCTGGATCCCGTCAGAGCTGTCAAAAAAGAAGGGTGTTTTCGTGACTAATATTTTGAGGTTTGGTTAAAGTAAATAAACAAGCTCGGAATTATATTTAAACTAAGATTATACTTTCGACGTAAGTAAAAATTTTAAACACGCTGATTTGCAATTTTTTCATATTCAAAAAGAAGGTAGATTAACTTAGTGTACGTTGTGAAACATTTTAATATTGATGAGGCATAAATACTTTTTCACTTGTGAGTTTTATTCACTTTTTTGCTTAATTAAATCTTTACGAGAATTTTATTATTTATTTTTACAAGCAAAGTTTTTTAAAGAAATTTTATTTCTTAAAATGCACTGTTGATACAATTGGTTTAAAAATTGTTTTAGGTTTGAACCTTTAAATTGCACAATAAAAGCTCTTAAATTGACTATAGACGAATAAATTAGTTATAACACTTATATTTATTTTAACAATTCCTATTCTTCAATGCGTGTTCTGTGCTTTATTAATATCAATTAAGAATTAAAATTTTTCTTTTGTTTGTAAATACATATAAGTAGTTAATCGAAAATATTTCTGGTAAAACTATAAACATTTCTTATGAACATGAATTTGCTGTCATTTACCTGGAATTTGGTCATGATTTCGTTGTTATTTTATTGATTATACACACACACGATTACTGTGCAGTTTAGTATTTCTTTTAACTATGGTAAGGAAAACTATGGTAAATATAAAGATCTAATTTAGATTAAAACCTCCTTATAAGAAAAATAATTTTTATTTTTTTACCTTTTCATCAAAATGTTTTAGTATTTATTTCTCAAATGATCAATGTTTTCATATAAACTACCAAAACATGAATACTTATGTCATTTTTGTTCAGAAAGTTGTA
>JAPDSC010124070.1:0-46707 GCA_026290005.1 Latrodectus geometricus | reverse complement strand
TATATATATATATATATATATATATATATATATATATATATATATATGTACATAATTAGATTTTAAATTAGAAGGTATAATTTATTGATGTACTTTTTTTTATTATATATTTAACTACAGAATCACATAGAATGTTTGAAACGACAGAAAGTTCATAAATATCTTTATCAAATTTAACTTTTAATTTAATTATTTTTGAAATTTTTTTTGGATAATAATGAAAAATGCTTATATTATTATGCTTTATGTTTTAAATTTTAGACTATTTGATATAAATAAACTTGTAATAAAATTTAAAAACTTCCTTAACTATCTTTGAATTTAAATGTTTTCTTTATTTTTTCATAAAGATACAAACTGTCTATTCTTATGATTGGAATACTGTAAACATCTTAAAATATTACACTTTTCTTTTTGCTGGAATTTTTTAAAAGCATGAAAGTAATTCTAAAGAATAAGCAATTTGTTAATTATTCCACATTTCATGTTTCATTAGAACAAATTTTATTAAATATGTTAATAAGAGCACAAAAATTGAGAATTTTATGGTCTCTAGTTTTATGTTGCTGAATACTATCAAAATTGGTATTTATCAAAAATTGAAATATTGTGATTTGGGGCAAAAAAAAAAAAAAAAGGAATTTAAAGAAGATACACCCAAAGAAATTTAATCCAAAAGATTGTTTTAAAATGTTATTTCATGAAAGAATCATTTCTGAAGATGTCTTAGAAATTTGACAAAATTAATCAGAATAATTTATTTTCTGACATTTTTGTGATTTAGTTTTTCCATTTATATGGAACACAGCAATTTTAAAATTGGATATTATTAAATTAATAATCAGTATTTATTTAAAATATTTGCTAAAATAGATAACATTGTTTTTCTGTATTTGGTATTAATATAAATGATTCATTCATCATATTACCATGGACGTTATAGTGCTGTTAAACCAAAGCTTTTACTTTTATGTTTAAATGCTTCTTTGTATAAATAAATATATTATTATTATTTTTTTTTTAGAAATTATTTTTTTGCTTGAACTTGTTACTCAGCTCTGTTGGCTTTCGGCATTTCAGTTATTAAAACTATTTTGCTTTTTGTCAGATTTTTTTAAGAAATAAGAAAAATTAAGTTATTTTTAAATATTGGATTTAATGAAAGACTTATCACAAAAAACGCATTTTTTCTTTAATAATTTTTAAATCAATTCTGTGTCCGAAATACCTACTATTTCATTAGTATTGAATGATAATTTTCAATAAAAAATAGGAATTAAATTATGAAAACAATCAGAGGGGAAAATGCCATAAATTTTCTCACAGATGATGCATTTAAAATATTTTGCATAGTTAAAAATATTAACCAAAATAATTTTTTCTTTTAATAAATATTTTGGACTAAATTCAAAAAATAAATTTAAAAGAATTACATTATTTATTGAAAAATTATATATAATTTTTAATATTCCCGTTATATTATAAAATATTAAATTCTATTTCCTTTAAATTGTGTTTAAATTATTGTCGATTATAAAAGATGATGAAATGGGTTTTTTTTTTATTATTATGGTGCAATTGGATTTTTATTAACTGAAAGATTCATGTAAATAAGAATAAGAAAATATATCAGTTTTACTAGTTCTAAAATTTACAAGGATTTATGTATATGGAATTACTGGTGTTCTAATTATAAGTTTTTCGGTGTAAAATTAATATGAATTATTCTTATAACTAGTATAATTAAAATGGTGCCAGTATGAGAAGTTCAGAGAATAGAATGCTATTGAAAACTTTAAATCAAAATCTAACTATTTATTATTTATTGAAATGTTGTCATAAGTATTTTATTCCAATATTCTTTTTTATGTAATGAATGAGTGATAATCATAGCTAACTACTTGTATGATTTGATTGTATAATGTGCTCTTTTTATTCGAAATATAAAATCTTAAGATGGGTAAATTAATTTTTTCTAGCTTTTTTTTTAACGTTGGTTAGCTATTATAATTTTTTCAGCTTTTATATAAAAAGTTTAAGAAAGATAAGAAAAAGCGTATTTTTTTTTATATTGTTTAATATATATTTCTTAAAAAAAAGTACAAGCTTTTGGCCTAAATTGAGCCGATTTTTATTTCATTATTTCCTGAAAACTCGAAGCTTTAAAATTTTTATTTTGAATTACATTTTATAATGAAATGAAAAATACATTTTAGAAAAAAAATTATAAAATTCTTATTTTTATTGAGTTTTTATTATGGTAAAATTTTTATAATTAAACAATTTTCTAGAAATTATAAATTGAGGATCGATTGAGAAACAGTTTGAATATTTAATCTGAAAAGTAATAGTGAAATTTGATTTACACAAACTTCGTGCTTACATCTAGTCATAACCCTTTATATAATGCAAATTTGGAAATTAAAAGTATTCAAAAAAAAATATATAATTGCTAACTCAATTTTTTTTAAACAAATAAGTTTGTATGTATATCAGTGGCTAAATTAACCACTGATAATCATTTAAAGTTCAGAAATTTTTCTTAATATCTAAATACTTAAAATAAATTCCTTTAAGATACATAAAAATATCCTTTGTTTTTAAAATAAATATAAGAAGTACTTAAGCTGTGTTTGCTTTTTGCTTATATATTTAATTATACTTTTATTTGTTTAAAATAATTGCTTAAAATGTGCATCAATTCTTTGTGTTTATTATAGCTTATATTTACTAATATCAAATTGAAACAAAATTATTTCATTCTTAATAAAAGTTTTATTGTAAATATTTCGTGTATGGTTTTCAGAGGTCGAAAAAAATAGTAAGGTTTTATAAAAATTTAAATATTAGCTGGCTTCTTTCCTGAAAGTGTAACATTCTTTAATGTGTCCAAATTTAATATATTTGGGTGTGAAAAAATATTATTTTATAGGAGATTTTAGATTCAAGAAGAAATAAAAAGAAATCTAGAATTACTTGCAAAATGTAAGTAAAAAACCTCGAGATATCCATATTTATAGGAGCATTTAAACTTTATTTTTTCCTTGACATCCCTGCTAATACTTTGATTATCACTGCTAATACTTTGATGAATAAAAAGTATGTGAAAAGTTTATCTTAAAAACATACCACGCAAAATTCTCATATGTATCAACAGGGTTATCTGAGGCGCACAGCATTTACGATTCCTTAGTATTTATCTGACATTCAAATTTTCTTGAAATCGTGGGCGAATGGAATCGCATAATTTGCATGCTTGATGAATGCAGATTTCCTTTCCATTGTGATATCCGTGAGTGCAATGCAAAATTTAGTTGATACTTGGCTAAAATAAGAATTCAACTGTTAAAAACAATTTATTTCTATTGAAAGAAACATATATAAACATTTTAAAGTTTTATAGTTTTAAAGAAATAAACACGTGTGCTTTTATTTCGATGTGAAACATACTCCTATAGTGAAAAAATTCAGTCTCATGTATTAGGTAATCAGGATTAGATTTAGGAATTAAGTCATTAACGAATTAAATTAGACTAGATCAAATTTCTTAGATTTCAATCCATTTATTTAAGGCAGAAATAATCTTTTTCTGTAAATAACATTATTTTAAAATGGAAAAAGTTCTAACTCTTGAGTTTTTTGATAGTAGAAAAGCAATAAATAAAGTTTAATTTTTGTAGGTTATCAATATCATTTTTATAAAAAGTTAAAGAACATTTCATAGATGTGCTTAACTAACAATAATTAAAATACTCAAAACTAATCTTCAATATCATTACATAATGTTACTGTTCCAGCGTTTCAGATAAATGTTTTATTTATTATAAATTACTTAAAATTTACTTAAAGAAGCTTTATAGTGAATTCAATACTACATTTTTACCCAGTAACATTGAAATTTCAATTTACATGTTTATTTTGCTTAAATTTATCTTGTGCGACAATATGACTTGTATAAAAGAAATCCTTATAAATCAAATATTTGAATGCTTAATTTTTCCCAATATATTTTAAAATTTTAGGAAATACATGCTTAATTTTGAAAAATAGAAGTTTTAAAAAATTTCTGACATATTTAATCTTAAGTAGCAGATATTGTAAGTAACTCAAATATTTTATTGAATCATTCATTTAAAATAATACTCGAATATACTTTTAACATGAAATAAACATCTATTAATATTTTTAAAAAAATAATGTAAATATTTCCGAATTTAGTATTAAACGAATAAAAAATATTTTTTATCAAAACTTTTATATTTAACTTATATTAAGTATTTTAACAATTTATATTTAAGTTATATTAAGTCCTCTCAAAGTTATATCTAACATGAGAACTGGCATTTTTTTTTCTATTTTTTTCTCATAGGCAAATAATAGGATTCGAGAATTTATAGATATATAATAACTTTAAAATATTTTTCCCTAATAACACAGACATATATTTTCAGTTAAATACAGGTTTTTAAAGTTAAATTCTTTACATTGAAACTTGTTTCATAATCCGTTTAACAGTGATATATTTTCCGCTATAATTTAAAGCCAAAAATCAGCCTAATATGCATGTTTCCTTAATTTCGTCATCTGACTTATTATGTATTAAATGGAAAAACTATAAATTATTGGAAAAAATTTTCCACTGAAATCTAATCATGGAAAAAAATACGGATAATGTGTATTAAATAATTAAAAGATTTTTCTTTTTTTAAAAAATAGCAATATTAAAAAGCATGTGAGCAAACATTATTAGGAAATTTATGGAGGGGAGCATACATATTAATTATATGGGAAATAATTTTTTTTCATTTCGAATGTATGTAATTTCTTCTAAATGTAAGGTCTTATAAGCAATTTAAGACTAAGAGTTAAATAAATGAAAATGAAAACATTTTAAATAAATGCATTTTTATGTACAGAGGATTTTTTTCTTTATTTTAACAATTCACAAGTTTTCACAGAAACTTATTAGTTAAATCAAGATTGAAAAGCATTTCTAAGACAATCTTCAACCGCTCTGATTATATTGTATCTTTTGCGTTCCTTTATTATGTTCTCGTTGAACTGGCAGTCGAATGATTAGCTCTTTGGCCTTTCCGACAGTTTGTGTTCGATACCCACTTTGATTTGGATGGTTCGGTATTCATTTTAAACTTTAAGCCCTGGTCTTATTAGTTCTGATGAGAAAAAATAACTATTCAGTGACAAACTAAATCAAACCGACCACGTAACCATTCATGTGGGCGCGTACGAAATTAATGAATAAAAAAGAAAGAAGATAAAGAGGAAAAGATTAATCTGAAAACAGATTCCTTGGAAGTATAAGTATTGTCCGCTTGTAATAAAAATATACACAAACTTTTATTGAATTCTCATCAAGCGAGTGTTGAGTATAATTATATAGTTTAAAAGTAAATCATCGAAAAAAATTTTTTTTAATTTCGAAATTAAATTAGAGAAATATCAATAAATTACGTTCTGAGTTTAGTGTTAATAAATTATTAGAAAAAAGGAAAAAAACTTCATATTTTTTTATTTCTTTATCTTAGAGTTTAAAGGAAATTCAAAGAAATTGTAATATACTTGGGTTCCCAATATACATTAACAACTACTTATTCATATTCTAGAATTATCTTTAGATTGTATGATCTCACAACATTTTTTTTTTTTTTTCGTGTACGCATTGTTTATTTTTTCTAGCTACCAAAAAGTCTTTTCCTCAGAAAAATGACCATTGATTGATGTGTAGTTATGTTATTTATTTTAAATGCAATTATTAATGTTACTGCAAAGTAATTGCTTCCCTTTTATAGGAGTTTCTTTAAACTACGATTTTTTCTGTTACTTACTGAACCATTGAGCACCTGGTTGTTGTGGAAATAAGTTCGCATGCATTTCTATATTGAAACTGGTGAGTCCTTTATTTTTCTTTTTAAATTTATTCATTAGTATATTTTAGATCGCACTTTTTTCACTTATTTTTACATCCTATTTTTATTATTGTGTAAAGATAATGCTTATATGAGATCAAAATAGAATTCGTTTTTATTTCTTATTAAAATATATTTTTTAGTTGTAGGAACTACTGTGTTGATTTTGGTTAGCAACGTTAACTGCTTTTGTTAACTTCAATGTACTATTTTTAATTATTGCTAATTTAATTGTGTATAGAAAGTATTCCTAATAAATCCTAAAACATTTATAATTGCTTTTAACTGGATATGAAAAATTCAACTGTAAATTATATTTTTTGTTTATAATGAAATCAAGTGAATACTCAAATATTAGGTACTCGGGACTCTTTATACTTTGACTCACATTTATTCCAGCTCTTAGTTTGATTGCAGTCGGCAAAAAGTGACCATACAGTGACAATGAAATTGCTAATATTCATGAGAGTACATTGATTCTGAAATTCTTTTCAATTTTTAATAAATTGTTTTAATTTAGGTAAATATTAGAAATAGCTAATGGCTTGTGCTGTGGAATGCGTCAGAAAATATGCATTATACAATGAATAAAATATTTTCTATTAAATGCGATTTACTTATCATTTTAATATTACTAATTTTACTAATATAACAAGAAAAATTGATTGTTCAGTAGTTGGTGATAATTTTCTGATAGTAAATATTTTTCTAAATTAAAATTATGGTTTAAAGAATTCATTATATTGATAGCTTAGTTTAAAAAATATATCATCAACAAAATTAATAAAAAAGTATTTTAATTTCTTAATATATAGAAAAACATTAACAAAACCGATCATTTTTAAAGAGATTTAAAAAGGAGGAATACTCTCTGTTAGAACTTTTTGAAATATAACTTTCAAATGTATTTAAATCATATATACTTAACAGTTGCGTTTTATTTCCTTATAATTTTTGAAATTTTTTAAAACAGAAACGTAAGTGCGACGCATAAAAACGACATTAATGATTATTATTTCTCTCTCTTTAATTTGAATGATGGAATCATCATATGTACGTCTTTGCTTGAACACTACAAAATTAAATGTTTCTTCGATTTTGTTGCTGGGTATGAAAACTCATAACGGGATAAAAAGTGTTTATCTATAAAAACATCAGGAAAAGGGCATATTCCCTGAAAATCTGCCCCCTCCACCTCTAAGCCGAAGTTAAGCCTGAACAAGAGAATGTTATGCATATGGTGGGACATTCAAGGACGACCAACTCATTTTGAGATGTTGAAACCAAATGAAAGGCTAAATTCGGAGCTTAAAATATTCCGAGAAAAAAAGTCTGATAGTGTTCAAAAGAAAAGACCTCATACTGCTTCATGAGAATGTCAGGTCACATACTGCTCTGGGGACTCGTCAGAAAGTCGTACGCTAGGCTGGGAAATTCTGTCGCATCTACCATACTCCCCCGAACCCAGCACCTTCCAAATGTTATGTGTTGTTTTTTGTCCTTACAAAATTTTTTGCAGGTCGAAAATTTCAAAAAACGAAAAAGATATCAGACAAGCTTCAATTTTCAGTCTCTAGAAATAAAACATTTTTTAAAAATGAAATATACAAATTGCCATCACGTTGGCAAGAAGTCATAAATAATGATTGCGCTTATATTCAATAAAGTTTATTCAAGGTATGAAAATTTTTTTCATTTTTATTCTAAAAACAGACAGAATTTTCGTATAGACCTAATATACTCGCGTGGAATATTGCTTAAACTAGGTTATAGGTATTTCAACCAATACATTTTATTAGAAAAAACGAGGATTAGTTATTTTTATGCAAAATATATATATATATACTACACATTAAGTTATGAAATATCGAATATCAAGTACATGAATTTCTAAAACGTTCCATTTGCTTAATCAATCAATGATTAAATGAATATTAGAATTTTTAATTGTATCTAGGGTAATAATTGGTTAACCAAACTTAACGGTAATTGATTTTGTCTAAAGCTTTAACTTATATATATGAGATAATAAATTTAATTCCAATACACCAATTACTATAGCTTAACAAGTGAGTACAGACCCCGTTTTCTTACATTCTATTATATCATTTAACCATTGTTCTCGATTAATTCCCATACCATTTGCTTATAATGATGTAACAGCACAATCAATAATTTTCTAATTAGGATTGTAGATTTCCTAAATTTTATTGTTAATTTAATTATTAAAATAAGGTTTTACTTGTTTTCGTTTTTCTACTTATCTGCGAATTAATTTCGAATGTCATAAGGAAATGTTGACGTGTAATGTAGTCTAAGTTTTCGGATATCATCTTTGTACTTTTTTCTTGAATGGCGTAATCTATTTTTAATGTTTATAGAAAGACGGCGAGAGATTTTTGTTGTGCATTTTTTACTAATATTATACACTATAAATTATTTTTTTTATTAAAGATTTTTAAAAAGCTAATGTAAATATTTACATTAATTGAATATTTCAACATTAATGATTGGGTAAAAATGTAACAAGTGAACCATTTTTGAATTTCAGTTACTGTTGTAATATTATGATTTAATATTTAGTTCAGGCATAAGGAGTTTTTAGAATCATTGGATTAGTTGAGATTTTAGAGCGTGGAAATTAGTCCATTAAGACAAATGATATTGGTGATTTCTAAGTTTTGCCCATTAAGCTTTTCATTGCTTGCTTGCTTGCTTTTTTTTTTTTTTTTTTTTTTTGTGCCTTGTGCGTACTTAAGTTAGCATTGGAAATAATGAAATTTATCATGTCTGTTAATATGGATTAAAAAGGCTTTTTCTACTCTTTCGTCATGAGCCTTTTAGTCAGACTAATGGGGGATACAAAATTAATTTCCTATGATAGTTTTATAAATAACTGCTTAATGGTTTAATGGTTGTTTCATTTGTGCTTGGCAATGAGTTCCATAATACTTACTTCTGGCGTCATATGTAGTTTAAAATTTTTCTTTAAATTTTCATATATGTATAAGATTTAATTAAAAAATACGGTATGTTAATCGGTAAAATTACATAATTATAGTTTATTTTCGAGAAATTTAAATTACATATGGGTTTAAAAATCTAATTAGTTCTAAGACAATTTTGAATTATCGTAATTCAAAGATGGTTTTTAAATAGTTATATATTTTATAGACGTGTGTGTAAATACGTAAAATATTTAATCGATTTATTTGAAAAAGTTAATGGAATGCTTGATGAGTTGAAGAGAGAACACAATGTTATAACAGTAAAGTATATTTAACCCTTTGAATACTGAATTATTTGAAGACTGTATTGTATTGAAGTAAAAAAATGAGAGAGATGGGTCTCACTCTTCAACTGTACCCAAAAGGTAAATTCAAAGGGTAATGTGATAGTTCGGATATTTCATAATATCATTTTTTAAATTGTGCTGTGATGTCTTACTTGTCATTTATTTTATGCTTTTTAATATATTTTAAGGATATGTTATCAGTACATATTTGATCATGTAATGAGCAACTTAATGAAACATTTCTGTGACTGTACTTTTTATATCTACCATTTGTTCTCAGTAATGTCATAAAATTTCTGAAAAGTCTAATCATAAAACTTTTTCATTTATCACAAAAAAGTAAACGTACAGTTTTGGTAACCATTTGTTCAACATTTGAACTCCTATTGTTTTGTGTAATCACAACCTATTATTCTCGAAAACACAATTCTATATCACCACTTAAACACGAAGTTCGTTACGGCTTTCAGTTCAACACTGGTTGGGAATTCGATCCCACCTAAGAAGTGGATGTTGGTAGTAAGTTAACATCTACTGTAAACTACGTTCTGTTTCACTTAACCCCCATTGGCTATAATAGCGGCCATAGATAATTAGCCATAGAGCGGAAACAAAACAAGTGATTTTGATTAATAAATCTAAAAATTATTATCTGCACAAATTATTTGTCAGATTTTCTACGACATTCATCATTTATGACTTCAATACATTTACACTTCATATTCATGTATCACAAAAAATACACAAATATAAAGTAATCACTAAGTTGTTGTTTTTTTATCCTATCTGGTTAGCCATTAGACTAAACTAGATCCATGAGATCATGATCTGACATGTCCTACCACGAAAGTAGATATTCCTGTACATATATATATATGTTGATATGTTGAATTTCCTGTACATGGGGAAGATCTTGTTTCCTTTGTCATTTCTAAGACATTTCAGATGACCATTTATTAGTCTTGGTAATGTCTACTGCTCACGACTACCCTTAAAAGTGATAGCACTTCCTAGTTGACTACCGCCGTATCAGACAGGTATCAGTGAAGAACACCAAAATGAAGTAATGGCAGATTTGACTTTTGAGTACATCTCCAAAGCCAGGGTACTAGATAGTATTCATTCTGACAGATTGTGCCGTTTAAAAATGTTGTTTTTCTTGGCTGAACAGTTGTAGGATTAAACTTGAAAACTAACGTGACGCTGTATATATTTCTTATATTATATAGTATATATATTATATTCATATATAGTATGTATTTCTTGGTATGAATACATATTATGTTTTAGCTCTTCAAGGAGTAGTGCATTTAATTTGCTTATCGCTCTGTGGCAATTTTTTGCACATATAGGCTGATTTGAGCAAAATTTTTAGTTTAAAATATATTCTGAACTATAAACACAGATTTCTGTGGCTGGATTGCTACATAAAAATGTTAAACTGAAGACAAATTAGGTATCATTTGCTAATTTATATCTTAAGGAGTATATGAATATTTAAAATTTAATAATCGCAATTTCCTTTAATTGAAATAATATATTTTTAAAATTTTAAATAGTATTTTTTACTGGATAGTCTCCTTTTCAATATTTGACTTTAAAAAGTGAATGAGACTTGCTTCGCATTTGGTCTATATTTTCATTTCACACATTAGATGAAAAAATATGTTAAAAATGATATTTGAAGGAAATTGAATAGTAGGAAAGACACGAATTTGAAAAAGAACTTAAATGAAATATCAGTCGAATATATATATATATATATATATATATATATATATATATATAATATGAATTCTCAGTTAAACAGAAATTATCGCCCCTGCATATTTATTTTCAACTCATTTCATACTTAGTTAGCTCGCTAAGTTTAGGTCAATGTCATTTCTTTAGTACTTAAGTTAGCAGGATTACCATTGAGTGTCAAGCTCAAGGTGACTATTACTAAATCCCACTCACGCCCAAGTGACGAATTTTCATAATAATGAGGATCTGCAATACTTTAGTGAGTTCCAATTATGACACAGAATTACATAATCTAATTTAGGACAAATACATATTAATCTATTTTTTAAAGAATATATTTAAATATATGCATTTGTCTTATATTGGAAATTATTACTTTGTCGTAATTGAAAATTATTGCTTTTAAAAATTTATTGCCTTTATTTTCTTATCTTATGTTAAATAAAAATCAAAAAAGAGCTTTTTAATTTTTTCCTACTTTTTTCCCTTTTAAAATGTACATTTAGACACTGAATAAATTATTCCTGATTTTATTGCACAATTGTCATATTTGGTCTTCTACGAATTAAGTGATTACTTAATTCGTGGAAGACATTTTTAAGAATTTATTCATGAAAGGTTAAGAAAATCCAAACTATTTTCATCTATGAAAGTCATGTTTTTCTAAGTTTTTCAAAAGATGCTAGTTTTCGTATCTTTATCATATTATCCGAAGTTTAAATGTTCTCATTTCTATTTTTACCACTGTTGAACGTTTGTGGTTCCATCATTCATATAAAAGGTAAAAGGAATATATATGTTGTAAAATATTTGTGTGCGTGTTTGGAGGAAAAATTGTAAAATAATTCAGTCATCTGTTATTCACATTGCTATGTTGAAATTAACTGGGACTTTCTCACGTGAATTTCAATACGCCAATGTTTTTCTTCTATTAAATACTAAAGACGCATTAAATTGCTTAATATTTTGCTTTCTGTATTATTACTAAATTTTTAACTGCAAAAATTTACCTTTCAGTATTAAAAATTGTTTACGGTATTGTAATCAAAGGGGGGGGGGACAAAAATAAAAATTTAACAAAAATGTGTGCTTGTAAATAAATTTTAACTTTTAATTTTTGTTTATTTTGTTTTATTTATTTATTTTTTTTTTTTTACTTAGACAATATTTGTCTGCTTTTCTTTTGCCTTTTCCCAAAAAGGCACTGCTGAATATACAGATTTAAAATGTAATTTATTCAAGTGTTTAATATGATTTAAATGTTTATTCAGAAATAAAAAATTAATTATAATGAATACTGTTTAGTATGTTTTCAAATTTGGAAATTATAATAATTTTTTTGATTAAAATTCTAATTAATAGTGCTCAAAAAATTCTGAAAATTAATGATGTATATTTTTTAAATGTAAAGCTTGAAGAATTGTGAAATTTGAGCTCTTATTTCAAGGTTTAGAAATTTATTACTTTCCAAGCTAATTCTTCATTCTAAAAATTTCTTGTAAATATGCCTGTCTTAATATATAATTCCAAAGGATTTTATAATAGTTCTAATCAGTTTTGCTGGTGAATATATACAGCAAAACTGAATAATATTCTAATAAGTTTTGTTGTATGCGCGTGTTAATAAAATATGAGGAAAAGTATTGAATATTTTGAAGTATTTATTATGTTTACTTTTGCGATATAAGATGAATTTACACCATCTTTTCCTCGCCTTATCCAAACGAAGTCTCTTAAATTGTTTCCTTATCTATGGAGGAATAGATTACAGGAAAGTTTCAAATATTTAAACGAATTTGTTAATCCTATTGGTGATTTTCTGGTTATGCAACTATCTCATATTGTTTCCACTATCTGTAATTTTACCGATATTGTGCTTGCATCAATTGAACGCATAAATTGTTGCGAATATTGGTACTGAATAAATATAAGTTTAGTTTCTAAATAAATTATCTAAATAATACCTTTTTATTGCTCTCTATTAATGTATAATAATTTAAACAATTTTAAATACACTTTGAAGAAAAATCATTCTTTCTTATCTAGAACTAAATTTAGCTTTCTTCTAATGCTATTTTTTTATTATGATATCACTTTTTGTGAGTTATGTATTATTGTCGTTATATAATTTTTTATTATTACGTTAAAAATAATCTTCAAAATATGAGAAAGTACAAATTACTTATGATTGCTTGTAACAACCATAAGCATAGAATAGGCTTATTGTTGTTTTTAAATTTTACATCTGTGTGTGTATGTAATATGTTAAGAGTGAATATATTTGATTTGAATCGGCAAATTTCAATTGGATACCATTAGCAAATGAATTGAACCATTGATTAATTTGCTATTCAAGCTTTTACGGAAGTTATTCGTTTTTATCATTCCAATTTTTGAAAAAAATTATTGAAATATGTGCACAACGTAAAACAAAATAGTTAAAACTCTAATGAAAAATAAATTTAGTTGAAAAATTAAATAGCTGGAAGGCTAATCTCTTTTTCGGTTTAAAATTACAATGTCGCTTTATAACCCTTTAACGCACAATTTTTGTGGGGGGGGGGACACGACGATAAGTCAATTTTATTTAGAATTGATTACATTCAAGTGGGAAAATTTACGGTAGCATATAATATGACCCCGTTCGAATTTACTCTACTTAAGTGTTGAGGAGTTAAATTGTGAGTTTGAAAGTTGAATACGACTATGTTAAAAGTTACATTAAAGATATTAGAGTTGTAAAAATTATTAACTTTCCTTTTACATCTAACTGAACTCGTATGAGCAATACACACCTGCTACCTTTCCTATTAGAAAGATTACAAAAGTATGTTTTTATTGGGAAATCTCATTTGAGCGTATTTATTGTGTAATGATTATATTGTTACTACTGAGAAGAAGTTCTACCTAGTATGTCGGGGGATTTTAAAATAGCAAAATCATGATGTATCATCTCTCCGATTTATCATTCTAAGACACTGTGATGCAATGCTTGTGTTGGTTGAAAAAATAATACAAGACCGTTTCACATGTTGTTCAGAATATCTCTAGAGCAAGCTGTTCGACTAGCACTCTTGTCCTTTCATTCACCAAATCTGTTACCCACTAATTGATTGGTATGCCAAAGAGTTCTTGATAGACTTGTGTACCATTAATTGTAATTCCTTATGAAATAAAATGACAGTATCTGACATTATTAAGTCCAGTAAACACAATTCAATGTGTTCTATTATCAAATTGAATTGTGTTTACTATATACAATCACTTACTAATATAGTAACATCTTCGTATAAATATTGCACTCATATGAACAATTTGAGCTTTTTTTGTCATCTGAGAATAATTTAAATGGCAAACAACATACATTTCATTAAAATAGAAAATTTACGAAATGTGGCGGGAAATTGAATGCCACTGGGGCTCTGCGATAGAGGTATAAAATAAAGTAAAAGAAAATTTTATTATTGAAATAACGTAAAATTTTACTTTTGCTAACAAATGATTATAGGGAATTGTATGTCATTCGAAGTTTTTAAGTTTCTATACTATTTGAATTCAACTGATTAAGTGAATTCTGTACTATCTGTCGAAATCTGCCGGTTGTCGCCGTACATAGTACTTTACAATATCTACCGAAGTATTTACTTTTTGCGAACCATATTTTAGTGCATTAAACACTACATTGGTAGAAATGCTTCACTGCCAAAACTTTTATTTTTAAACACATGACAGCTTTGGCGTATTTTATCCCGAAATTACGCAGTGATGGCAACCGAATGGCTTGTATTTTCACGTTCAGTTGAACAGTTCGTGGGTTCGATTTCTATCTCCTTGATTTTTGTAGTTGTTCGGAATCCATTTTAAGCCGTGGTCCCACTCTGATTTACATTCGTGTGCAAGAAAAGATCGTTGCGCTGGAAAAAACATCCAGAAGTTATTGAAAGTTTTGAAAAGTTAATTCATAATTAGGAGAATGCCAACAACATTAAAAAGTATTATACTGTGCAGAATAGAAATTAAATTAGGAGAGGATAATCAATTCGCACATTCCACCTGTCATTTGATAAAGGTACTTTTTAACATGAACTTCGGTTTTTTGTAACAGCACATTGTGAATTAACACACAAGTTAATAGGTTGAGTCATGATAAATTTTTTCTTTTACTATTGATTCAAGTAAAAGGCGAAGTTTTTTAAATAATTAAATAAGTGAAATAAGCATCCAGCGCTAATTTTTTTCATACAGCTTTGTTTTGTGTGAATGAGGAAACCTTAATTTTTAAAGACTTTGTAAGGCATTTAAATTTCATTGATTGTTGACTTCCTTGAGGACTTCTTAGAAATGCGCTCTTAGTATGCAATAACATCGCAAGAATAGAAAACTTCTGAAACTCCTCAGTATCGATCAGCAATGTGCTAGTAAATAATAATAATGAAAGAAAGCTGAAAAAGAATATCTGTCCTTTGTTGTTGAACAATGTCTAAGATTTGAAACTCTTTTCTTTCGTCTTACAGAATCATCTTATTTTAATAAACTGCAATAATATGTGCTTTATAAAGTGAATCAAAGCGTTTCCTTGTGGCACTAAAATATAGTAGTAAAAATTAAATCGTTACGTTTCACCCCTGAATTCAATATCTTTTATTTAAATGATATTTTTTATATTAAATCTCTCACGTTTGCCAAATTTAATATATTTCTAGTGCTCGGTGTGGTCTCACGTTTTCCAAATATATGTGTGAATAAATTTGTCAGCGTATTTCATTAAGAGAAATAACATTAAATATCGAAGTACGTAAGCTTTAAAAATTAGTGATTTATTTTTACTTAAATTGGAAAGAGAAAAAATAATATATATATGATTTGATTGTATTATTTAGTTAATTAAATAATTGTATATTAATATTTAAACATACAAAATCAAATCGATTTGTTTTCAAAGATAACACACCCACCAATGAGTGTTTCTCGGTTTTAATGACGTTTCTATTCTCTCTCGCTTCCTGTTCCTAAGAAATCTCGAGTGATTATAAACAGTTCCTTTATTTTTGCTACGCAGTTTCCCAAGTTTTGTGGTGGGAAAGCCCGAGCTCACTAATTCAGGCGTGGGAATGGAATTTGGTGAGGATTCTCTTTTTCGAATGAGTTATCTTCTGCGTACCTGATACGATCATTTGTTCCTCTCCCCACCCTCTCTTTCTTTACTTCACCGATCGGGAAGGAAAAACATGGAAAAAAAAAACGTCATGCGCAATACAAAATTAGAGCATACACGTGGAGGTAATGTCTAGGTCAATGGGAATTATATTCAATTTGACTGGTCATTGTTAATAGTCTTTGCGCGTTATTCTGTATAGAGAGCGATTTGTAACAAATTAACGGTTCACAGACAGTGATAAAAATAATGCTTTGAGGAAAAGATTTCACTTTATTTCTTGCGGTTATGATTTCTTTTTCAAATATTTTTGGTTTGTGACGTAAATGAAATATATGTATTTCATTTTAATATTGTGGGTTTATGTTATTGGAACGATTGTTTAAACAAAAATTTCTTATCATTTGATAAATTTAAGAGTTTTTATTGGAATATTGAATTGCATTTGTGTAAAATTGCCAACTTTTTGATTTTAGAAACTAAATTCGGAGACTCTTTCAGAAAATTTTTTCCCTTGGATAATATTGAAAAATTCATTTAAAAATTAAGTTTGATATTGTCATATCTATTTAGTAACTTTGCTCCGTACGACACGGTTCGGAAGTAGGTAGAGATTCGTTATAAATTTACGACAGGTTTTATGAATACAAAATTGGGAATCTTATATTATTAAAAGACATAATCATTGCCTTTATTGTATACTCAAAAACTTGTTCCTTGCATATTATTTAACAGGGGTGGCCAAACTTTTGGGATCCGCGGTCTACTCCACATTTAAAAAGTCGAAGGCGGTCTACCAATGATTGAGTTAAATTAATGTAGCGTACATGTTGATATATATATATTTATTTTCGGTAACAAAAAAAAAAAATAAATTATCTAATTTTTCTAAAAAAAAATTTATATTAATATTCACAAAATAAAAATTTACTGACGAAAATAATCAAAATATTCATATCAAAAGCTGTCCATCCTATTCACTGCGTTTAGTTGAAATTGGTATTGTATATCTGTGACAAGTTTATCATATTGTGGCTAGTACGAGCTTATTGCAATGCGTAAACTCGAAATTAAATCTGTTAAACACAACCGAAGTTTTATTGCGTTCATGGTTGGAAAAGCAATTTCACAATGATTTGTCGATAGAAAGTATGATTACAAATAAAAAAACAATTTGTAAATATTTGGAAACGTTTCCTCAGAAATTAATTTCCAAAAATCAGTATCGCCAGATGTGCTCTGGATTTAAGAAATATATCGCATCTTAAATAAATTCTTCCTCGATCGTGACTGATGTGGTATCTATTAAATGTCTTATTTTTTCAGATACTCCATCAATGTTTATATTTTCATTTAATGGAAATATCATAAAATTGAGTATATCTTCCAACCTAATTAAGTCAACGAACCTTCTTTCAAATCCTTCAAACAGAATATATGTCTTCGACGAAATCTTTGAAGTCTCGGTTTGGATTATGGATGCACTCTTCCTCCATGTTTTTGAAGTTTCTCAATTCATTTTTTCTTAATTGAGAAGCATATCTTTTTATAGTTTTTTTGAAAGTTTTAATCTTGCTCATCATGTCTGTTAAAGATTTATTCTTTCCTTGTAGATTTAGGTTTAAGTCGTTAAGTTTTGCTGTGATATCGCAGATAAAAGATAGTTTCATGAGCCATTTCTTATCTACAATGCTATTCTTTCATTTGTAGAATTTATTTTTATTTCTGGTAACAGAATACGAAATCTTTTTTAAATCGCTCCATGGCTTAGCCACCTCACGACTCTGTGCAATTAGAGAACTCCGCTTTTGGAAGAAACTGATTCAGTTTCTTCCAAAAGCGGCCGAACTTGTCCTATTTGAAGACTTCATGAACGAATTGAATTGACGATTTTAAAAGCAATTTGCATTATATCATTAGACTTTAGTAATTTTGAATACAATACCTGTTGATGTGTAATGCAATGATAGCTGGTAAAACTGGGAATTTTCTATTTCACAAGGCAATAAAACTAATTCGATTCCCGACCATTGCTAGAGCTCTATCTGTTGTAATAGAGACCAATTTATGTATTAGAAATCCTGTCTTATCAATAAGGTTTATAAATGAATTGTAGATGACTTGGCCTCTCATTTGTCTTTTCAATGGAATTATAGTTAATAATTCTTCTTTTGAAGTCTTATCTTCGAAAACCATTCTCACAAAAAATCATAACTGTGCAATGTCACTAATATCAGTGAATTGAAAAATCATCAAATTGAAGTGATAGGAACTTACAAGCTTTTAAATCGTCATTTAATGAATCCTCTAAATTATTACTCATATCTTCAGTCTAACTCATCACAGTGCTACGCGACAAAGGAATATTATTTATTAACGATATTATTTCAAATTTATTTTTAAAATTGTGGAAAAGCACTTCTCCCGCTTTACAGAAAGTTTCTTTTATCCATTTTGCATATTCGAGTGTTTTTTTTTTTTTTTTTTTCGTTTCATTAAAACTTCCGTAATTTTAAGCGACACCAATGTTACTGTTTTAGCTTTGGTGCCTAGTCTCGTAAATAATGATTGCTGTAAATTTAAATTCAACTTTAATTCATGCACTTTAACTTTTCGAAGTTCACTGCCGATTGGTAAGTCTATAGCGTATTTTAAGTGCATGGTTTTAAAATGTCTTTTGACGTTTGCTTTTTTTTGGAAGTGCTACATTTGAGTTACAAATGAGATAAACACATTTCTCTTTCACCATAACAAAAAAGAAACAATCTTCCCAAGCATTGTGATAATGGTATGTTTTATTTCTCTTAGCACTGGTACCTGGCTGAGTCATTTTGGATGGGTTGTTGGATTATCGTATCAGTTTACAAATTATAGTATCAATCAACAAAATATCGTATTAGTGTGGTAGGAAGCGAGAGACCTGCAACGTAAGACGATTAACTGAGAACTGAAACTAAACTGGCTGCTGTGATGGGTAGACTACTCGATTCGCCGCTTCGCTATCATCGCGCTGGCTATTGGTTATAATCTGAGCATCCCACTTTGTCAAGTTGTTTCTATTTAATTCTCCATTGTAAAACGACAAATTCATTGCATTACTTTGCACAATTTGTTTTAGGTCTTAAAACGTAAATTGTAGAAAATATTAACTATAAATAATTCATTAATTCTATGCCATAAGTCATAAATTAAACTGTTAATATCCGAGGTCATTATCGGGAGGGTCGCGTGGGCTACCTAAAATATCTTCACGGTCGACATCTTGGCCACCCCTGTTATATAGGAATATTTTGAATTTTTGAATATCTTCAGAATAGCAATATATGCTGATTCTAGTATTTCTTGAGTACTATTAAAATTGTCAAATTCATCATTATTTCTTTTGTAAATATTGTTGCTACTGTTTCCTCATAAATGTTGCACTTTGCAGGACAAGTTATTTCACGGTTCTTTCAACTGTATGGCCGATGATTTCTTTTGCAGTACAAAGATATCAACTATATATATATATATATATATATATATATATATATATATATATATATATATATATATATATATAACTGAAAAGTGGGGATAGTATGAGCAAGATAATTTTGATTGCCCTATTTTCTTCATTGGTGGGCTCGGTTTCACTCTTTTATTTTGGTTATGCTTTGTTATTCTATCTTTTAATATACTATAATTATTATAAAAATCATGTGAATAATACTTTATTTATTACTGTGCAAAGAAAAAGTCTGGAACAATTCGTGGTTTTGGTTCCGACCTCGATCTTGAACGTGTTTGTAGTGGCTCGGAAACCACTTTAAACTGTAGATCTCTTGCAAATTAGCCCTCATGTGCAAAGTAAAATTAAATTACATTGAGCTAAAATCAAGCAAAACTGCACAAGAAAATAGTTAAATATTATATTAGTGTTTGTCATAAATGAATACAACATATACATCGCATCCCAAAGTCATAGAATCAAAATTCACCGAGCTGGAAATCGAATTGGTAACGCTCGTGCCTTCAGTTCAGCAGCTCGTTCGTTCGAATCCCACCTCAAGTTTGGATATTTATAATGATTTAGAACTCACTTTAAGCTGTTGATCCCTGTCTAATTAGTCCTCTTATGCAAAAAATTACCGTTAAACGACAAGTAAACTAAGCTTATTCAGATTTAAAATTAATAGCTCTTGTGTGAGCTCACACAGTTTGTAGCGATCGGAGGTGAGTCATCATAGAACAACAAACAAAACCATTCTTAATCAGGTGACTCATTTTCCATTTACTATCTTTCACTGTATAGAAATTATTTGCAATAAGTTTTCATCATTCTGGATGCTAGAGAAACTAGTACCGTCACGATGAAAGATTTGTTAAAAGCTTAGAAATATTTTGAGTTTTGTCTTGTAAATTTGGTTCATTATCTTTGAAAAGTTCTCCCATTTAACATTACACGCTGATTGTTCAAATTCATCGCAATAACTTTCATTTGTATTTGTTTGGTATCATAGTGGTAATTTTTGAGTATCTCATTTAAATACTGTTCGTAGATTCGCAATTTTTCATGATACTAAATATGTAATATTAGAAAAATCTTTCACTAACTATTGATAACTGATATCAAAAACCGAGCTGATCATGAGTAATTAATCCTAAATACAGTGTCATCACATTTATAGAACTTCTTAAAATAAATTCTTAGGAATCTTTATGTATAAGATCAATTGCGATTTTTATTGTTCAATTGCAAAACATTTAAAAGTTTAATATGTTTGTGTATGTGAATGTGTATTGCTTACATTACATTTTTCTTTCTTTTTTTTCAAATAATTTTTTACTTTTTCATAAATTCTATCATAATTTGTAAATAATGATTTCATACATTCGTTACCATCATATAATATGGAAATCTTACCTCACTGGAATCATTTAAGTTTTCGAGTTTTTATCTTATTGTTATTTCCTGGTGATAAGATGAAAAAAAAAAGTTTTAAAAAAGTGAAAAAATAAGTTTTTGCCTCCCCTCATTAATGCTCGTGATTTTTTATTTCTCTTTTAAGCAAAAATTTGTATCAATTTTGCTATTTCATTGATTTTAATGCAAAATCCCTTCATAGCTCGGGATATTAAATACTTATTTAATTGACTTATCTTCAGACTGTCTTTAAAGTAACCTGAATCCAAAGGATGTTTTCGTTCACTTTGTCATACATACATGAGTCGTCACCACCGCATGGACAAAAATTCGTAAGTATCATTGTGAAAAAGTAATTTAATATGCCACTAGTCTGTTTTTGGAATCTTTATTAAGTAGTAAAATCTATTTGCTATTTCAGAACACATGAAAAAAATGTAATTTGATTTGTTTTCCAGCGTTTGGTTTCGGATTTAAAACTTTTATCTAGGACATTGGATGTCGGGCCGAATCAGATATGTAAACATTCTTCCATATACTTCCTATCGAATTAACAGATGAGTTATTAACACTTTGTTTTACTGTCCAACAATTCGCCTATTCGATTCTCTCACTGGTCATGGATTTTGTCCTGGTTAGGAGACCATTTGTGAAATGTCGGTACAAAATAAATCCTTTTCAAAATAATGAAATAAACCCTGTAATTTTTTTAGCTTCTTGATTAGGTTAATATCAGCGAATTTTTCATTATGCATAGAAATACGATTTTTGAATTCACTTTATTTGATAATAATCAAATTAAAAGAGGAATAATAAAATTCGAATGTTATCAAATCTTGTAGAATGATGTGAAGTATTGAAAAAGAAATTTAAATTTGCTATATATTGTCCGATACTTACTTGATAAAATGCCTTTTGTTTGTTAAGGAAATCAAATTTAATTACACGTTAAAATATATTATACTCATATTCTCTTCTAAAAAGTGAGAAATTCTTTTTCTATTAATTGCAGAAAACACTGAAAAATATATCGGATACTGTTGGAATTTACAAAGCATACTTCCAAAGTTACATGTAATAATTATTTTTTAGTAATATACAACACATGATAATATATATTTACCGTTTAATATATTTTATTTGTTCATAGTGCTGCTACTTGTAGATAGATAAATGAAGCGCGGATGTGTTTATGTAGGGTAAATGAATCTGCTTTTGAACGCGAGAGCATTATAATCTCTTTCAACGAATCAAACCTGAATTTCTATGAAGTGCTTGCCTTCGTTTTCATTTATTTAGTAAATGATTTTCTTATTTTTGTTTAATAAATCAAGTGAGAATTTTCGCTTTTTTTTAAGTTCCTGTAGAAGTTATAAAAATTAACAGTTCAAAAATTCTAAATTTTATAAACTGTAAGTATAGTTTTAATGTTATATTTGGTCGAAAAATTTCTAGTTGGAATTAAGTTATTTTCTTTTAAACAAATGCATGTGTATGCATTCCATATTCTAGATAAAATATTTTTGAATTACTTCTGTTGTTCTGCTTTATTGTTTTTATTTTTATTATACGTTCGTTATGTTTTGTTTGTTATTCTTTAACAATATTTTAAGTTGCTTCTATGAACATACCTTTTTAAATTGTTTTTGTTGTTAAATTGAAATTTCTATTGGTGACATATTTCATATTATGAAGTTATTTTAATTTTTGTTATATTTATGTTAAGAAACCTGTTTAGAAATATATTTCTTCTCATCTTTCTAAACAATCATTATAAAAGAGCTCATATTGTGAAATGAAAATTAAGAGCTCAAATTTAAAAAGATACTAAACTTGATTGCAAAATACAAATAAATTAAATGAAGCTTAATTGCCATGCTTGAAGCAGTATAAAATTAGATGTGCCTATATATAATTTTTTTTAAACAAGGTAGCTTAATAAGTAAAATTAAAATCTTCACTTAAAAAGCACAAAATGTTACGTAGTGAGTAGATTTGAACAAATGTTAGAACCAATTTAATTTTTATATGAAGGTTTAGAATAAAAAGGGAACTTTATTGAAAGTAAATTATGTAGTACATAAGATTGAAAAGTAGTGCTGTTAACAATTTTATCCATATTTTTTCAAGAAATAATTTAAAATATCTAAATTATATTTAAAAAACGTAATAATGTGTAATTAGTCCGTAGGAATTTTTTTCAATTTCGCTGTTTTACGTCTGAAATCAGGAAATTACTCAATTACTAAAGTAATAAAAATTCTAGAAAAAAAACAATGTATTATTAATATTTCTGCACACATACATATATAATAAAAATTCTTCGGTTACCTTTTATCCTACAAATAATTATAAGGCATCAGTAAAAACGAATTTTCAGATAATTATTGCTTAAAGACTTAAAATGAGATTACTATTCATATGATAAAATATTGTTATAGCATCATATAAATATAAATTTATTATTCAGAATTACAAATTATGACTAGTGTCTCGAGATAGTCCTTCAGAGCTGGGCTGCAGATGGGAATTCTAACGCATGCGCGTTGAGTAACAAATTTTGGCTGAGATTCAGCGGGTTGGCGATGTGAATAATGCGATAAATTTATCTGGCTAGCAAGTGTATTTTGTGTACATATCCGTTATCCTTTCAAAAAGAGTAACGACTTTGTATTGCTATATTTTTAAAAAGCCTTCACAAAGTATTCGTTGATTAATTCATTGTGATTGTGATTTGAAAAACTCAAGTTCTATTATATATCAGGGAGAAAGAGTAATAATTGTTTTCACATCAAAATAACTATTGAAAGCCAAAATGATAAAAAGTTAATTTTACTCTAAGTGATTTGCTTGAGACTTAAAAATGCACACTTATATTAGTAAAATCATCTATATTTAAATAAAAGGATTTATAATCTTTCCTTTTAACCCGATTTATAATCTTTCCTTTTAACTTAAATAACAGCAGTATCTTAATTTAAGAAAACTCCTTTGAAAATATTAATAGTACAATGAGAAAAAATATAGAAATGAAATCTATTATCTATTATGAAATGATTATCTTGTCAAACTCCAATTCTGACACTTTATAAGAATATTGTAATGAAGTTAAATATATGCTTTAAATTTATTTCTACCATTTAAATAAAGTAATGAGTTAGTAATTTTTTCTTTTTATTAATTAAAAAAAATCATGCTCTTGATAGGAAAAATTCTATTGAATTTCCTTTTTTATATTCAATACAATTTTTTTTTATCTTAAACTATTATATTTATATTTAAAAAAAAAAGTTTCATACAATTATGAAGCTTAGATTAATCAGAATATTAAATTATTCCTTTTTATTTAAAAGTAATAAATTGATTGTTCGGCGAAATTCATAGTAATAAGATTATTTAGATCACTGTATTCCTCATTTATAAAACTAAAATCTTATTTTTACAAATAAATCAATTATACTCTTGAATCGAACTACAGAAGTTTCATTTATTGGAAGCTTGTGATTTATCTTAGAATTTTTAACTTAAAAAATAGGCAATGTGTACACATTAAATGACATATTTCAATTTTGAAGTTTTTTGATTGAAATTTATAATGCATCCAAAGCTTGTTAAAACAATTCATATATGCAAAAAAAAAAAAAAAAAAAAAAAAAAAATTAATTAATTGAAATTAAATTTTAAAGAAATTACTTGAGATAAATAATTATAAACCAGACATAAAATATTGTTTTGACGTATGAACATAGTAAAGTAAAAAAAGTCCAAAGTAATGAAAAATCCAAAATAATGACTTTATAAACCAGGCTTAAAATATAGTTTGGTTTATTTAAATACAGAAAGAAATATGATCTTTCTTTTTTATTGCTAGCGCGTAAAAAATATTGGAAAAGATATAGGACACAAAGTTTATAATATCTTTATTAAAATATAGAAATAAGAAGGAAATATATAATAAGTAACAGGAAAGATAAGTCTCAGTGGGCAGCGAAATTCATTTCTGATAAAGCCCCGAAACTCGGCTCTCCGAAACGTGGGCAGCGAAATTCATTTCTCTGATAGTCCCGAAACTCGGCTCCATAGTTAAGCAAACAGGGTTGCTAAAACTAAATGTTCACATTGTATACCGCCAAATTATTACCACCACTTTCTTCAAGTGCGCATGCGTTAGAATTCCCATCTGGAGCTCGGACTCTACCTCGAGACACTAGTCAAATTATGTATCCAGAAAACATTCAGTTCAAAATATATAAATTTATATGATATTCTAGTTTCTTTGATTCGTTCTGGGAACATTATTTCACAAAATATCACAAAGATTAAGATTTGGTAGAATTCATGCCATGAAAGCTAGAAACAGATATTAATGCCAAAGGGTTACATACAAATCAAAAATTAATATTGTAAATAATAATTTTAAATCTTTGGGTTAAAAAGTTGATATTGCAAGCAAATATCAACTTTTTCCTGTTTAAAATTTTTTAAACGTGACTATCTTTTACATTTAAATATTTTGTTTCCCTTTGGTAAATGTTGTGTATATGGTGATACATTTGAGAATCAATACATTTTGAGTTAAAACCAAAGAAAAGGTAAATTTGGAGAGGTACTGTCAACTAAAAACAGCACTGTGAGAAAAGAGGCTGGTGATGTTTAATAAGAAAGACATCATATTGCTTCATGACAATGCCAAGCGACATACTGCTTTGAGGACTCGTCAGAAAGTCGCAGAGTTAGGCTAAGAAATTCTGTCGCATCCACTATACTCTCCAGACTTAGCATCATCCGATTATCACTTCTTTCTGTCCTTACAAAATTTTTTGTATTAAAAAATTTCAAGAGTGAAGAAAATATCAGAGAAGCTGGGGTTCATTATTTGGCTTCTAGAGATAACTCATTTTTCGAAAATGAGTTAAAAATTTGTCATCACGCTGGCAAAAAGTCATAAATAATGATGGCAATTACACTGAATTAGAGATACCTAGATAGTTACGAGTTGATCCTCTTCTGACCTTGATACTAGCTGCTACACGAAGAAGAATAGGTTTCACAAATTTCTAGAAATGTTCCACGGGAATGGCTTGCCAAATATTGGTTAAAGCTATCCATAATTCAGTAATGTTCGTTGATGCTGTGCGATTGTGTTTCATGTTTTGTTCCAAAACATCCCTTAAGATGATCAATAGGGTTTAAGTCTGGTCTTCTAGGTGGCCTGTTTATGACAGAAAAGTCAGAGGAATGCTCATTCAAGTAGCCAATCAGGATTTGTGAGAGGTACAGTTTTCTTGCTGGTAAACTTCATTACCATGCGGATAACAGAACAGCATAAACGGATCAAAGTGATTACCCAGCAACTCTACGTACCGAATTGCATTGAGAAAGCATGGTATATGCACCAAAGATCCAAAAAAAAAAAAAAAAAAAAAAGCCACAAAAATACATCCTAGACCATAATTGAACTACAATGCTCTTGAACAGTTCCAACTTGTCATGCAGAATCCATAGATTCATGAGTTTTTCACTATATTCTCAGCCTCTTATTGGCGTTAAGTACTCGGAATCGAGACTCATCACTCTACACTGCTCGTTTCCAGTCCTTTACACTCCAGTCTCTGCGTTTTCTTTCCCAGGCAAGACTCGCAGCCTGATAGTGAGTTTTGAGCAATGTTATTATCGTAGATCCCGGAACCCATACGGTGAAGCGAGCATTGCACAGTCCGTTTACTGATTATACGATGGGCACCGTCATTCAACTGGTTTGTCATTTGAGCTTATGTTTGGCTTCGCTGGCAACTTACAATACGCCTGAGGCGTATCTTATCACGCACTGCCAAGGATAATTTCCTTTGCAATGTGCCCGATCGCTAGTTTTTTGTCCACCATCCATGTATTCTTGGTATATTCTTAACACTGTTGACCTTGAAAATCCTATCTGTCTGATGATTTTGGAAATTGAATGGCCCATGCGTCACGCAGCTACGATTTGTCCGGGATTGAAGGCGTCTACATCACGCGACGGCAATTCCAACAACTAATTCAGAACAACCACAGTACGTGCTATATATGCAGTTACCACAGCGCCCTCACTTGTGGTAACTGTTAGCCCTTGCTATCCCTAATTCAGTGGCACTTCAGTGTATGTTATACCATAAAGTTTATTCAAGGTAAGAAAAATTTGTTTTATTCTAAAAACAGACAGAACTTTTCTGTAGACCTCATATTTTGATAAATAAAATCCTGAAAATAACTAAACTTAGATCCAACTTTCTAATTTTAAAAAAAATGCTTCAACCCTTTGTGGCCTGTGCAATTGTATCGACCAAGTTTTTCTTGCTTAATAATTGCTTAGTTAAAAAGAAGGAATGAAGATTAAATGATGTTTATTATTCTTATGAATTAAAACAAATATTGTGTGTTAAGAAATATTTTTGCCAAAAATTCTGCATTAGTATAGTTGCTAAATATGTGACAAGATCTCGTGGGATTGATTGTAAGTTTAGGAAATAAAATAAATATGAGATAAATATTGGTAAGTTTCATATCACTTGTATAAAAGAGGCGAATCAATTTTGATTTCTTGTTGTATGAGTTTGAACATATGTCTAACAGTTGTGTGTTGAAAATGATTATTTAAAATAATTTCCTTCTTTTGCAAAAATATATATATATATATATATATATATATTTGAAAATATTTGCTGGTAGCAAAGAAAAAATAATTTTAATAGTAAAGAATGTTCGCATCTTTCATGCATTTCACCTTAAAACCGCCTACCGAACTAGCAGTTTGAGAAATCACTTGCAAACTCAACTGTGTGATTGACTTCAATCTCGAATTTGCGTGTTAGTGGTTTGAAATTTATTCTAAACTTTCTGAGCTCTAGTCAAATTAGATCATGTGCAAAAAGTTATCGTAAACACACAAGCAAATAAATCATAAGTTCCCCATTACCATATTTACGTATTGATAGAGATCCTAATTAAATAACCCCTGTTGCTTATTTAAACTGTATTCTAAATTATAGTTTTTGAAAATTAGTGTGTTAAATAAGATGTTTGTAGGAAATTTTCTTTAAATAAAATAGATGCTCTCAAAATTTATGCATAATTTTAAAATATTAAAATTTTTTTTAGCGTAATTGTACTGCAGAAAGACATTTAATAATAGAAATGCACATCTATAGAAAAATATTGGAAGATTTTTTACTTCTGTATTAATATTAATTTAGATTATAATGTATCAATATAATTTTAGATTATAAAGTATTAATATAGATTATAATGAACATGTGTTAATTCCTATTTCCTCTTAATTAACTTCCTTGTTTACAATCAAATTAAGATTTCTTTTCACCAATAATAGAATTACCAGAAAAATATTACGATCTGATTAAAAATTCCGGAGATTGCAATCCGAATAAAGCTGACATTGTACTAAGAATATTGTAGCATTCCATTTGTCATGATTGTGAATTCATTATCTTCACATATGGAAATACCACATTAGTCACAGGATATTACCTTGAATTCTGCGATGAAGCTTGCAGACATCCTGCTCCGTAACTCCTAGTTTCAGATTTATATCATATATAAAAAGATAATTATTTGTTACGTAACTTTTTAAGGTCTAAATTATCCGTAATTGTGAGGCGTTTTAAAAGGACACTGATAGAATTAGTATGTATCAAAATTTATTTTTGAAAAATGCCATTTATAAATTTCTAAACATTTTTTTCTTAATTTCTAAAATATACTTAAAAGAGTTGAGTGAATGAGCTTATGATTAAAGGAATGTGTGTTGAAGTTTCAAAAATTTTTTATAAACATTTTAAAATCATTAAATTAAAAAAAATTATGCTTGCAAAGCAAATGAAAAATTATGTTGAACTGAAAAAATATGTATGAAACAAGTAGTTATTTTTATGGTGTTGTATATATATATATTTTAAATATTTCGTATAAAGTAATATATTGGTTAGTTTTAATTAAGCTTGAACATAACGATTCTTGATGATAAAGGTTATGTTTGAAAATATTTTACAAGACTACTAAATTGATAAATTATTTTGGTAACCATATGAAATTTTATTTCTGAATATCCTTTGATTTTGTTTTCGCAATCTATATCTATCTAAAGTTGTAATTTTCGTTACTAATTGCTAAAATATAATTTACAATTTATAAATATCATTTACATTAATATTTCATTTTTATAAATTTTCGGAATTTGAATATTATTAGATTGCTTTGAAAATTATGTACTGTAAGGATTTTTGAAAATTTTTAGATATTTCTTTGTATGATAAAATGATCCAGAGCATGTGAACAACTTAAAAATGCTTAATGTCAAAGCGATCATATAATTCATTCTTAGATTGAAATTTATTTTTAATTTTTTATATTTCCGATCTATTTACCGAGAAACATTATTTTAACAGATTGTTTTATGTATGTGTGCGGTATTACGTTGTATTAAGGTGGCAGTTGCATTCCAGAACGATGACATATAAGTTTTGTGGCTTTTAGTGAAAGATATATGAACAACAACCACTGTTTCTACACTATAAATTTTAAAACCGAATTCACATCTTGAGAAAAAACTATTTTTCTCTTCGTATAGAATTAAAAAAATTCTGTTAATTTGTTACTGTATATATATATATATACTTGATTTATTGGATTATTTCCTTAAAAATCTAGCGTAAAAATTATAATTTTTTTACGCATTGTTTCTGCAAAAATTTTAAGTATTCAAAATTTTTGTATGACAATTACTGAGAGTCATTGTCTGTAAGAAAAAAGGAGTAAAAAGATTGTTCTGTTCATTCCTTTTTTTCTTACAGACATTTGTGGGTTTCTTTTACTCAAAGTTGGGAATTTAAAAAATTTCGCCAGTGCCTGAACTTAAAAAATAATAAGGTAAGAGAGCTTTTGATATAACTTTTCTTAACATTGCATATTTCATTTAATCTTGCACAACATGAAAATAGAAGAGGATATATCATATATGCACATACAGACATACATATGATATGTGCATGTGTTCGATTAAGTTCATTATTAAATTAAATGTATAGAAGCTTGTCTTATAATTTAGTATATTTGAGAAGAATATTAGAAGAAATTTCACAAAATTTATATGTGTATTCTATGTAGATATAATAGTTTTGCATAAACGGTTATACGCATGAAATATATCAAATTGTTATGTAATTATTTTTTATTAATGTTGGATAAGATTTCCTTAAGTTGAAACAATTTAAGTATTTGCAATTATTACCCAATTGTATAATCTAATCTCTAATTGCTATTAGTGAAAATACGGCGATTGTATGTTCATTTAATCCAACATTTTTTAAATTATTTAGATACAAAGATGTCAAATTTTAGAGTTAAGCGTAACAGCTGTCATTTCCTCGTTTTTGAAAGACCTTAGCAGATGGGCTCTCTAGTTCGAAAAGTATCATTTTATATAATGGCTGACAGGGCGTAACCAATAAAGGAAATACACACCTGCTTCGCAAGCAACATTTTCTTGCTGCGATAAAAATAATTAAATGAAAATTGTAAAAGAGAATTCTCAATTTTTTTATTGTATTTTCTACTATTTTTTTTATTTTCATCGGACATAAATCAATCCACAAAGGCAAATCAAAATTCATAAATATTATGAAAAAATTCTTAACCATAATTTTTTGCTTTGTGTTGTTTTGCAAATTTTCTGTCTTGTGAAATCGTTAATTTATTCCTAACATCACGAGAATGGTTATTAATAATTTCAGATTTCAGAGTAAAATTCATATGAAATAATTATTTTTACTTTAATTGAAGAGTCACTGATTAATACAATAATGATTAAATAAAATAGACACATATAATATATAGATAATTGAAAATATTAAGCGATGATCTTCAGTTTGTTGTATTTTATGATTACTTCTCTTTTCTTTATTGGATCAAATCCTTTTATCTCTTAAAAGAAATTAGTTTCCATAGCAACAATGTTGATAGTTGAAATCACCGTGGTTACAGAAGGGGTAATGAAATAATTTTCATTATGAACTCTTACTTAACGCGAATAGAGTTCTTAAAAAAAGCAGAAATGTTTATGGTTATGCTTTATGTTTTTCGGTCTGGCAGTTAATATCATTTACTATTTTGTTCTCTCAAATCATTTGTCTTTTCCCTTACTTTGGAAGAGCTGTCTCATAGCAGGTGTATTCATGTTTATTGTTCACAGAGTTTTGAATTCCTTTTAAGTAAAATGTTTATTTGAAACATTAGGTGAAGCATTAACTAAGCTGACGAGAAATAAAAGTAGATTATTTTTGTATACACATATTATTTTTGTAGTTTCTGTTAATAAAAAAAATAATATAAGATTTTCAGTATGAGCAATATATATTTTTCAAGAAATACTATTTGTAAAACATCAAAACTTCAAAAACAAATTTATTCTGTTCAAAATACATTCAGTTTTTTAGTTTTTTTTTTAAAAACTAATAATTAAATTATTATTTTATTAATGGAATTAAAATCGAGATAATAGATGGAAAAAATATATATCCATATAATATATTAAAATTATTTTAAGTATTTAATAAATGTATGTAAAGCTTGCATTTTTCGATAAATAGAGAACCTTATAATGTCTTTCTGTTCAACATAAAATATTATTAAAAAATAACTTAAAATATTTCAAAAATATTTGTAAATATTTTTAAATACTTAAGTGTGCCTTTAAGAAATTTATACAATACTTAATGAATTATTGCTGTGTTTTATTTTTCTTTAATCTACTATTTTCTAAGGGAATATTTAATGTTAGTTTCATATTTTAATGTTAGTTTTTTCATAAAGTTTATTGAATTTATATTAAAAAACTGTTTGAAATTTTTAGTTTTTTTGAAATCCAAATTCCTAGAGGCTATGTGTGAAACTAATATTAAGATAATAATTCAAATATAGCTTGTGAAACTGAACCATGGAGTTTTCTCGGTTGTGTTTTCTTGTTAAAAGCAAATGCTTTATATTTACTATACGAAAAATTTTAAAATATCATGTATATTTGAAGAGCGCCATATTTTTGCTAATGCACTTTTAGAGAAATCCTCATCCTCAATCTAAAAAGTCATCCAATTATGTTCAGTTTTGGAGTTAGGAGTAAACCTAGCTCCAGTCAAAGTGAATAGAAAATATCTTCCAATTCATTATATATATATATATATATATATATATATATATATATATATATATATATATATATATATATATATATATATTAAGCGTTCAATGTTTAGATCCCCAGCCGAAATTGCAGCCAAATGGTTTGTGTATTGGTTCTGAATCCACTTTAAACTGTAGCTCTAGGTAAAATTAGTCCTCGTATGCATAAAATGACTGTTGAGTGACAAACATGGCAACAGTTTAAAACTTCAATTATCTAAAAAACTATTGGAGTTCTAAAAATTAAATGGAAAGAACTTCTAACCGTTGATTAAGAAATCTAGGAATAGTTTTTATTCTTCGATTTTATTTCTTAATCAATGGTTTCGAAGGAATGATTATAACTTTGAGACTATTTTTTTGTGCAGTGCTTTCTGCTTTTAAACCACAAATTATTACCATAATATCCTAGAAATTATCCTTCATTGATATCAATTTTATTTCTGTAGGGGCATATGAGAGGATTTTACTGGGATAAATATTGAAAGAAATTTTGTGCGAAAACAACTATTTTTCCATAAGATTTTCTTCAATTGTGTTCCGGCATTTCTTCAAATAATATAAGTTTACAATGGAATAATTCTTCGGTTTGTGTCTTATTAATTTTTCAGTTGTGTGATCCTGTAAGCCGAAATGCTGTACTGGCAGCCGAATAATTAATGTTCTTGACTTTAGTTCGGCATTTCGTAAGTTCGAATCTGGGTTTTTTTTTTTTTTTTTTTTTTTTTTTTTTTTTTTTTTTTTTTAAAGTGTTTTCAAGCCTACTTTAAATTGTATGTCCTGTTCTAATTAGCCCCCCTGTTCAAAAATTGACCGTTGATGTCAATATTTTGACGGATGCAGAAAAAACGTGATATATCTCCATGTAAATTAAAACTCAAACTCGAAAATGCTATTATTAAACCAATTATACTAATGATCAATATTTTTAAAATATATTATCTTTGTGCATTTAAAATTCTGCTTGGTATTGCGCGTAGAAAGCTTCATTAAGGAACTGCAAATTGTACTTTTCCACTTCGCTTAAAAGTGATAAATACTAAAGCATTTCACGTGGATTATATTCCAATATATTTTATGATGTCATAAAGTAATGTACTTTTTTTTTTTATTGCTTTTTAAGTAGCTTTTATCGTACAAAAACATGTTCTTTTGCCAATTTCTAAAATAAAAAAAATTAAGGAGAACAATAAGTGACAGACAACCTTGCTTTTTTTGTTTCGTTTTTCTTTGGAAAATAGAAAATTACTACTAATCATTTTTAAAATTGACAGTTAATTTAAAATGTTCTATCGAATTTCATTATTTCCACTCAACCGAGACTTAAGAATTCATCATTGTACTTGAGTTAGTTCAGTGTATTACATTCTCTATTTATAGACAGTGAATAATAACAACTGAAATAAATAAATGGCTTAAAAATAAACGTTTGTAAACGAAAAGAAATTTGCGTTTGAAACTTGCGGTATAATGGTTTTATATAAATACACACATATGTGTGTGTTATTTAATTTTTTTTTTATATTTTAAGAGCATGGATTTTTTTTCCCCCTTTAATTTCAATTGCTTTCAAATTTCGTCTTTACAAAATATATTTTTTGTTAAACAATTTTTAATAAAATATAGCTACTATAATCTTGTGTGTTATGATTGCTAAAAATTATTTACGCCATATGAAATATAATTATAAAAATAAAATTTTCCTTGTTCAGTTCCCATTATTAAAGTACTATGTTGCCGTAAAATTTTGCTTCTACTCAAACTCTAAATAATTAAATTGTTTAAATTGCGTTACAGGAGATGATTTTTTGAGAGAACAAATTTTACTTGTTTTCTCAAAATGATCTCCTAAAACGGAGCTTAAACAAAAATTGAAACTTAGTAATTAAATTTTACTTAGTAATCATTGTTTAAGTTATATTTAAGGAGCCGATTTGTTATACGTGTTAATAGCGGCTAAAAAATTTTCTAAATATAGTTAAACTAATGAGTGACTTATATTGGTTTTATATACGCAACGCACGGACAGAGGTGGAAAAAGATACAAAATAAGAAATAAGTGATTGAAAATAACAGCTAAATAGTTTACTAATAAAATTTTATTAGCATGTTTAGCTGTTTTTAATTTCAGTTGCTTTCAGATTAAAAAATTTCTTTTGCAAAAGACAATCACCATTTTTTGCAATCTTTGCAATCACCATTTTTTTTATTTTTTGTTCCTTCCCTATTAAAGAAAATTAACTTAATTATATGTGAATTATCGATATTGTTTTGTAATTTATGGCAAAATTCTTCTATTTAAAGCTTAAATGTTTAAATAATGTTTCTTGTATCAAATAAAATATAAAAAGAATCTATAAAAAACAAATGGAATATGAAATTATGTGCTCTGTTATAATTAAATTTTAAAGTATGATTCTAAGTACTATGATTAAGAAGTTTCAAAATAAAACCAATTCGAAGATTTCAAAAATATGTAATTAAAATTAAGTTTTCCACACAAAGTAAATTTAATGTAGGTAAATAAAAAAAAATTATGTGTTATTTCCTCAGATATTCCCTGTTTAAATAACATTTTCATTTCTATTGATGCAGTTGTTAATGAAAAATAGGTATGTGCAAATGTACATGCAAATGAAAAAGAGGTATATATTATATTTTCCGATTTTAGATTTAGTTAAAGGAAAAAAAAATCGGGAATCAATAAAACATATTTTTTATTTTATGTACATTTGTGTAACTTTTTCTAATCTTGTTAACTTATGTGCTAGAAAAGGTAATTTCAAAGCCAATTAAATTTTTATTGCCATTATTCTGAATTTTATATCAGTATAAATTTGCGCTCAGTATATAGAAAAACTAAGCAGTAAAAGCTATATGTTGCTTAAGACGACGATTATAAAGATTTTTGTTTTTCTATGTATACATCCAGCGTTTTTGATTATTATTAACTTCACGATTTCTCTCTAGAGAAACTTCAAGGACATTATATTCTATCTCTGCTTAAAAGCGATAAAAATATCAATGGGATTTTTTAATTTAAAAATCTACAGCCGAAATATAAAAAAAATTAAAATACTCTACTTTTAACGTACTTCCTGTAATTTTATTTCCTAATATATTCAATATATTCTTCTAATTATTGCAAGAATAGTCATGTGTATATAAATTTTTTGTCATTTATAATTAACACTTAAGTTTGAAGATTAGAAATGTGTTATGATCGATATGAATAAAATTGTCACATTCATTGAGATCTTAATAGTTCTACTTTTAGTTTATAGTTTATTCTATATAAAGAAGGAAGTGATATATAGCTTATTGTCTGTGCAGTTTTCTCTACCCAAAAGTTATTTTGTCCATAAATTTTTAAAATTATTTTTATTATTTTAATATTTATTTTTCGATTATTAGTTTTTTACTGTCTGTGCAAATGCCATGTACGTGATTTTGCGTGTTGAATAAACTGTATATCATTCTAATAGCTGTCAGTCTCGCATTGGTTAAAGATATTAATGATCTGAATATTTCTATGTCTGCATTGTTTTTTTTTTCTTTTCTTTATTTTGATGTTTTTTATATTAATCTAAAACCTGTATCAGATATTTTTGACAGTATGCTTTTTATCTTAGTCCCCCCCTATTTGATTCGCTTCATCAAAGAGGAAATATTTCATTTATATCACCTTTATTCAGTTTTTATACTGTATTTAGGCTTTTTTGTTTTATATACCTTTTCTTTATATAATTCAGACTCTTTTGATGAATAAATATTTCACAATTGAAACTTTTCTATATTGTTCTGGTTTATGATTGTGTATTCAAAATTGTTTAATTTTAAAAAGTTGGTGAAATAAAATTAAATTTTACATTCTTGTAATTAAGTTATCTAAATAATATTCAAAGTTTATTCATTGTTTCCTTGTAAATCATTAAATAAAAATTAATGTATGATTGATCTGAGACTGTAGATTTCCCTCATTTCATGTTTTGGTATGGTTTCTCGTTCTACAGGTCACTTCTTGCACTTGAAATCTAATTCAATCGGAATCTTATATCCCTTAGTCCATTCATTAAAAATCGAAAACAGTTTTTTAGCTACCAAATCGGCATTTTTATTTACATCATATTTTTTTTTATTTCTTGGAAAATTGAATTATTCACTGTATAGTTTATTTCTCGTAATTTTTTTTTATTTTATTTCTATCGTACATATAAAAATTTTCAGTAAATAATTATAAGGTGAAAACTTACAAGAATTTTAATTGGTGATTGAATAAAATAATTTTTTCATTTTGAAAAGTTTTTCTGATTAGCTTTTCTTTGTAACTATCTAATTTAGCTTTCCATATTTCACTCAATATTTCGTTAATAAGCCTTATTAATTTATCAGCCAATATTAGTTTTCCAGCAAAAATGTTTCTCATAATCAGATTCCAAGAAGAAAACTGATATAATACTTTATATGGGAAAACTAATATAATACTTTATATGCTTAGGTGACTAATCAGTATCTATCTTTTCTAGTATAAAGTCAATGTCTGTACATGATAATTTTCAGTACCATTTTATAAAAAAATGAAAGAAAATTTAAGAAATGATTTATGGGAGTAAGAATAATCGTTGTCATTGCCTGATTTGTTTTTATTTGAATCTTAAAAATTTAAATCTAGCTCTTTGTTATTGTTTTATTCATAGAATTTTAGTCTATGTTTTATTTTAGGAAATAAGAATTTGCTTAGGGAATTTCACATTAATAAAATTAATATATTTTTTTTGTGTTTGCAAGGAACAATACAAATAATTGTTTAAATCTAAATTTATGATCTCAAAGTTTCTTTCGTTGCTTGTACGGAAAGAATAGAATTTTTATATAAATTTAAAAGTAAATATGAAATTTCAACTATAGTTTTTCGCATTTTCTGAATGAGTTATTTAAAGGTTACATTAACGCTTTTGGAATGTAGAAATATTTGCTGTTACAAAATATTTGCTCATACGAAAAACCTCATTATAGTAGACGTCTCTGTCAGACTTGAAAAGAGGGTTTGTTTTTTATTATTTCAATTTTTCTGTCGGTGCTTATTTCCTGATAGCCAATTGCAAATGTCTTCCAGACTCTACTCCACCTTGGCGACCTTTGTTTTGGTTTTCCTTTCGTAGATTGTTGGTTTTTCTTTTCTCTTTTTTTCCGACATACTCGCCACGGCTGTTTTGAATTTCTCCAATTATTTTATATTACATTACTATATCACTAATCTATTTTCTTCTATTTTATTATACTTTATTTTTTCCCTTATAAATGCTACCGGTTTCACAAATTCCTGGAAATACTTGTTATTTGGTAAATTGCAATTTAATAAAGCAATATTTTTGCGTTAAGTTTATTTTTTGTAGTTGATAAAATCCATATAATTTTTAGAGGATGGTTGTACCATAATTTTAAAATTGTATGTTATTCACATGCATGATAAGTCAGTCACAAATGATTTTTTTAATAAATAAAGAATACAATTTTTTTTTAAATTTCAATATAGTTTGAGGACCTTAAATTACAATCATTTTTAAGTTAAATGTTTATTTTAGTTACGTGTTACTATAATTCTTGCATGACATTGATTTATTTTTAATTAGAACTCAGAAATAGTAGAAGCAATAAACTGTATGATAAACTAATATTTAAATAATTGTTATATTATAAAAAATTTTAATCTGCCTTATTTATCTTTAAACTTATAGTATAAAACTGCTAATCTGAGTTAATTTTCAACTAATTAATGTATTTGTCTTTTTGACAGACTGATAATTTAATATAATGGATAGAAAAAGACTAAGTGATGATAACAAGAAGAATTTTAAATCAAGTTTTGAAAAAAGAAAATCGGTAAGTAACATTTCACAAAATTTATATAATACAATTTAAGATTATAATCAAGTGATTTACTAGTTTTTAATATTTCATTGATGCTTTAAATAATTACATTTAGAATTGTTTCTGTGCGCTAGTTATTATCTCAAAAATTAAAATGTGTACAAAATTTGAATTTTCAGTTCTCTACTTTAATTATCAACATTTGCTTATGGCAGTAATATTTCATTGTTTTCGTTTTTAAATATTGAAAATATTTCTTGAAGGATGCTTATTTTCTTAAAATTTATTTGTGGTGATAAATATTATGATAAGAAAATTCTACCATTAAATAGAAATAACTAGTACTGATTCTTGTAATATTTTATAATACAGTTAATATACTTTTGTTTTATAAATTTCATTTTATTTTGTAAAAGAATCATTTTTAAACAATCTCTTAGTTAAAATATTCTAATAGGTAATTTTCAATAAAAGTTTTAACATTCTGTATGTGAAATAGAAGAAAGTATATGTACTTTATTGAAGGTATCTGAGAATTCTTTCATTAGAAAGCTTTCATGACTCAAGGGCAGCCTCTGTAAGTCGTAAGACCTGAGCACCAATGGTAGAGGACTGACTTAGCTCAGATGGTTTGTAGGCTTTAGCTGGGTAAATTGGAATGGCCTTCACGCCTTGGGTAGCCATACCAGGAGTATGCACTCTCGACGTACTTCACTTATTCCACCCAGTGACACCCATTCACTACGATGAGGCAGCCTACAGGACTAGAGGGAATTCTTTTCTGTTGGGTCTCATAGCCAAAGACTTAGTTTCAGACTATAAATTTGTAGAATTTACAAAATGTTCATTTTCAGCTTCTAGGCACCATAGAGCTTACAGTTCATTCCATATTTTACCGTTTTAGATTCGATTTAATGTAAAATAAAAAATTCCAAAATTTAGAAAACATACCAAAATATTAGAAAAGCTTGTATGTAATAAACTCATTCATTGGAATAGAGAAGTAGTATAATTTTTACTAAAGCATAGTCATGTGATCTTATTTAAAAATCTTAATCTATTATCATTCATGGATCATGTGAGATTTTATGGATGATCATGAACACCTAATTTTATATCTAAAACTTATTAAGTTTACTAAATTCTTTGTCAAGACAATGAAAATAATTTTAATTATCATTTCAGCATTGATTTTTTAAATGAATAGAATAATAAAATGAGCAACTATAATGCATGTAAAAGATCAACAAAAAGTAACAAAGGATTATGGGTATTAAAATACTCTTTGTATACGTTTTGTTTTTCAAACTTTCTCATATCATACATCAATCAAAAAAATTTGATTTCAAAATATCATTCAATAAGAAGAGAGAATGAGCTGCCGCCCAACCTGTCTAGTGGGTAGCGTACCTGACTACAGATGGGTGGGACCTGGGTTCGAATCCTGGCTCGGGCATGGATGTACTTTCTCTCTCTCTCTTTCTTGTCTTTGTCCTTTCTTTGTGTGTGAATGGTTGCCTACCCTATAAATGGGTACCTATGGCATGTGTGTACTGAGGAAGTTGGACTCCACACCAAATATGGTTCAGTTGGAAAAGTGGAGCAGCGCAACCCATATTGCCAGCCTGGCTGGCACACGACAACAACAAGGGAATGAATTGAAAATGATGCAAAATAATATTTTATCTTGAAAGAGAATAACTCATTTCATTATGTTTAAACAAATAACAGAAAATCTCCCTTAGAAACAGGCATTAGATTATGAGACAAATTTTAAAATTATCTGAATCTTATTACTGATAGAAATTGACTTCATGTATAAAAAAAAAAATTTTTTTTTTTTAAAGTTATTATAATATATTTAATACACACCACACATATAGTTGATGTTCATTTTTGCAAACTTTTAATTTATGAACACTCTCAGAAGCTGTTCTGCAAATTCTTTTCAGTGTGGTTTCCTCCAGTTAATCACTGACATAGTTCAATAGTAATAATTTTAATTCCCATTTTGATGTTCCCATGATCTTGTCATCTACAGGATAGTTGAATAACACATAAACATAAGCAGTTGAATGATAACTTTCTTTTTACCCAGCACATTTATTACACATTGAAACACATACATTAATTTAGACATTTTTCCACATTTGTAAAAGATATATATTTTACAGCAACAAGTAGTGCCTCTTTTGCTATCCCTGATAATCAAAACAAGCCAACCCTTCTCTCTCCATTTGTGAATGATCCATCCTGTCTCTGTGTCTCTACTCCTGGGGGATTACAAAATCAAAAGTTTTAGTTCCAATTAACTGTCTGACTTTCACACTCAATACTAACTAAAAATATCTCTTTGGATTTTGTACTTCGTTTTCATGAATTTATTTTTTCTTTATATCAGTTGATTTTTTTCTTTCTTTAAAAACTTTAAAGTTGAGAAACATATTGATATTTCTTTTGCAGAATCAAAAATCTTTCGAATTACGCACTGCTAACATTGAAATCACAAATTTTTTAAAGTAATTTGTGTGGAGATTTCTATAAGACCTGATCTAATTCCTGTCTTACATATAATTCTGCAACTCTATCAATAATTTCAAATGCGAACATTGGAATGTATTTCTAAAAAAGAGTGATCGTTATTTGGAATTGCCATATAAAATTGACTTTCTAAACCCCATGCGCTTGTTATATTTATAATTATGTTACTTGTAAAATGATATACAAATCACTTTGACATGCAGGCTTTATCCAATAAACCATCATAAACAAGAAATGCTTTGAATAATGACTTTGGTGAAGATTTGTTCTCAATTATAAACTTTGACAAAGAAACCATTGTTGCTGAGGTTTTATTTCAGGATAAAAAATATAAGATGGTTCAATGATTGAGAATATAATGAATGCATGAAAAACAACTATCAAATATTAAACAAGAATAAAATGATAAAATCATTCTCCGAAAAACAAGGTTTTTAAGATTGCATTATAATTTTGAGAAAAACAACAGTAAAATGCTTTCTTACATAAAAAAAGGAAAAATGTCCTTTTGTAAATGTAGTTTTGAAACAAAAAAAGCAACTACCTGATTTTTCATTAATAAAATAAAAAATAATTGTTTTTAAGTCTATGTGTTTCCTATATACTGCATTCTAAATATTTTTTCTGATAGTATTTCATTTATAAAGAAAAAGTTTATTAATTATTTTCATGATGTAACTCTTATTTTTCAATTTTAACAACATTTGATTTTAAGAACTATTTTTAACGAGTTTATAAATCGTTTAATGTGTACATGTCATATATGTTTGTATACTTGCACACATCCTTCTTTGTAAAATGCCATGGCATTTTACTTTTTTAAATATTAAACTAATTTTAAAAATAATGAAATGAGAAAATCGCAAATCATTTTTTATTATTTGTTACGGAATTGAACTTCCATGTATTTTGTTTTTGTTGATCATTTACAAAATATGTTATAAATATTGTTATTTATATTTTTGATTATATTTATTTTTATTATTGAAATGTGTCTATAATCTCATAAATTTTTATCTAACAAAATTTTAATCAAAATAATTATGCTTTTAAGTGAAGCATTATTAACAAATTTTAAAAAACTTAAGTGAATATACATTGGTTCTACTTGCCTCAAAGCCATTTAATGTATTAGCTCAGTGATTCTCAACCTGTGGGGCGGGCCCCCTAGGGGGGCGCGAGCACACTAATGGGGGGTCGCGAGCATAACCAAGAGAAAATGTTATTTAAAAAAATGATTAAGTGACTGAAAGGAAAGAACACACATACAAAACAAAATACATTTCGACATATTTAATAATTAACTTATTAAATTAAAACAACTTACTAAATTAAAAACAAATTTAATAATTATTAGTGACTTCCTTCGGCCTGTCTTTCAGAGCAAAGTTTTTCAAAGGAGGGTTTAATATTAGAAATAGACACTCTCAGTTCTTTTTCTATATTTAGCTGAGATTTATATTTTGTCTTCAAAGAAGCCACCACAGAAAATCCAGTTTCACAAAGTTAAGATGTTGAAAATGGTAATAGAATGCGAAATGTCCTTGTTTTTAGTGCAGAAAACTCATCATCCATTCCTGCCCAAAATTCAAAGAGTGATTTATTACTAAATTGTCTTTTGGTTTCGCTGCTTGCCGTGAAGTCTATGAAGGTTTCTTCCTCTTCGATTGAGAGTCCCTCGGGAATATTTTGAAATGGATCCCTCACCCACTTGTAACTTAATATCAGTTTATCGTCAGCAAGAAAGTACTTTTTAAAATTCTTTGCTAGCATTGCTAAATGATTTTCAATGGTTACAAAAACAACTTTTGCATGTTGTTCTTCAGCCTTGTAAGTTTTAATACAATCATTCAAATTTGCAAACATTGTTAAGTTTTCTTGCTTTAAATTTCTGCTCCACAATTCCAATTTCCTACAAAAAGCATTAACTTTATCACTCGTATCCAATATATGTGTATTTGCTCCTTGCAGTTGCAGATTCAAGTTATTTAATTTCTCGAATATGTCGACCATGTAGCTCAATTTCAACACAAATAAACTATCGCGAAAATTCTCAGCTTCCGGTCTGTTTTCCTCTTCTAGGAAAACGGCGATTTTTTCTCTTAATTCCTAAACACGTTGAAAAAATTTCCCTCGTGATAACCATCTGGCCTCGCAATAAAATAGTAACGCTGAATGTACTGCACCCATGTCTTTACAAAGTGTGGAAAAGATTCTTGATTTCAGGGGTCTCATTTTTATATAATTTACTACGGTTACAACCGTAGTTAACACAATATTCAAACCAGGACTCATTTCTTTGGAATCCAAAGCTTCTCTGTGGATCATGCAATGTGTCCAGACGCACTGTGGCGATTTTTGTTCCACAAGTGCTTGAATACTTTGGAATCTTCCTGTCATAGAACGAGCACCATCCGTGCATATTCCGACGCACTTTTTCCATTCTATGTTTGCCTCGTTCATAAAATCATTTAAGATAGCAAATAAAGCGAGTGCTGTTGCTTTGAGTTCTATTGGTTTTCAGAAAAGTAATTCTTCTACTACTAACAAATCATCACAAAATCTAACATAGGCAATGAAATGAGCATCTTTATTACTATCTGTTGCCTCATCGAGTTTTATTGAAAACAATTTGTAACTTAACTTCGACAAAAGCTGGAACTCTACATCTTCAGCTATATCAGCAATTCGACGGGCAACAGTATCATTTGAAAGAGGTATAGACTGCATTTGTTTTGCAAAATTATCTCCAAGCATAATTTCTACAATATCAATCGCGGCTGGCAAAATAAGCTCTTCACCAATTGTGTGAGGCTTTTTACATCAGGCTATTTTATATGAAACTTTGTAAGAGGCAATTAAAGCTTTTTCATTCACAGACAAAGTTTTTTTAGACAAAGATTTTTGCTTTTCATATGATTTTAATTTTAATTCGAAGAATTCTCTGGGTTTGTTTACGTACTCACTATGAAGCATTTCCAAATGTCGTTTAAGTTTATTAGGTTTCATGCTGTCTGCCGCTAACATTTTTGAGCAAATGATACACAGGGGCCTTTCTTCTTCATTTACTTCAGTACTAGTGAACCCAAAATTTAAGTATTCTTGAGAATATTTTCTTGACTTTATTTTCGGAACCACGCTCATCTGTGTACTTGTTGATGCTTGTCTATCGTCTAATGCTTGCTTATGCCCGCTTCAAAATTTATCCATGATTCTGCATAAGTCTGCTGCCGTGAATATTTAATACGTTGATTTGCAATTACACGAAAATATATATAATATACACATTCAGAATAGATTCAATAGCGATAGAAGGATCGACTCGAATGAGATTGTCTGGAATTGAAATTGGCGTCATAGAACTTTCTCCTTCTCCCTATGAGAAAACATTTGTTCACATCTGCGCACGCTCCTAGCTTAATTTTTTGCTGACCAGACAAATTCCAGACAAATCGAAACTTCTCGCGAAACCGTGAGAATGCCCGACATGGCGAGACGCAAGAGCAATAAAAAATCATAGGATTCTTGTTTTTTCAATGCTGAGAATCTGTGTTGCAAAATGTCAATAAATTTCGGTATTCTTGGTAATTTGTGAAGTTTAAAATTAAGGTTGTAGTGTAGGTTTAGCGCCAAAATACTCAAAATACATTATTATTGTATACATTTTATTGTATGCGGTGGGGAGGAGGGGCGCGATGAAAATTATGATTGAAAATTGGGCCGTGAATACTAAAAGGTTGAGAAACACTGTATTAGCTATAACATTGTACAAGGTTTTTTCCTATGATTTCTTGATATGTGTTAAAATTGAATGTAGTTTCTTTTATTTACAGTAAATTATAGTAAATTTTCTGACTGTCCCATTATAATTACCTTATAATTAGTTTTAATTGTTGAATAATGAGTTTTATTGATTATATAAAATTATTGATATTAATTTGTTTTTATTAATCATTTAGGATTTTCTTATTTTAATTTTATCCAATTTCTTCCAGTCTTCTGTAAAAGATAACAAAGGTTGGAGAAATGAAGACCTTGATGAAGAAATGGAAGAAATATTTCATCCAGCATCTGAACATTTTTCTTTGGCTGATCTCACTAGTGATAGAGATGTTGAAGGGAGAACTCATTTTGATGAAAATGATTATGAGTGTAAGTGTAACCACTTTTAATTGGTGCTTTTCATTTAAAAGTCAACTGTGAAAAAATAAATATATAATCTTCATGTTTATATACATTTTATCTCTTACATTATTTTGTTATAAGTTATACAAATAAAGGACTGAACTATGATTTGGTTTTGAGTACATGCACACATACATATGTGCTGGCTGTCCAAAACACTAGAATATCCTCACTATACAAACAGTACTTTAATATATCATTGTATAAAATCATAAAGTAACAGTATAGGTATACTAGTGTGGTATATATATATTGGGTTATTCAAAAAGCTATTCAATTTTAATGAAAAGCTAATGAAAATGAAAAAGGTATAGTGAATAAATATTTTTATTGAATTGTATTTTGTGAAATTTTGCTTAATACCTTTTAACCATTTTTCTGGTCGTAGCATAATTTCATACTCATAAAATAGTTGGTTTTCCACTAGCAAAAAACTTATTTAGGTGAGTAAAACGGAATGACTTTCTAATTAACCCAATAGTATGCAACTAAATAAAATACATAACTAATTTTTCATGCTACATTGTTGTATATAGTCTCATAGTAATGTTTGAGTATATTGTACATCCTAGAAAGTATTTGAGCAAAGCTGTATTTAAAAAACACTGGCAAATGTGAATCAAAAGAGAAATACAGTGGTGCATCAAGAACCATAAAACCTGGATTACAGATCAATGTAAACGTGTTTTGTTTTTGAATCAGTCCAATTTCTCCCTATGTGTCCATGGGATAAGTTTACCTGTGACAAACTTCCACTGAAACCTGTAACCCAGACTGTCCTTTCTTGAGTTGGTTCTGTAATGATTTGAGGCTTAATTGCGTGATTTATAGTAGGTCCATTTGACATTTTGTATAGACAAGTCATTAGCATGGCTTAAATCATTCTTTTTTGTCTAACAACAGCATTCTACAATGTAAAAACATTGTAAGTTGCACCTATCAGGATAATTCCTTGATTCTGTAAAGGCAAACTTTTCAATCATTGATTTGAGAACATAAAGTCTAAGTTGTATATTTTTATACCCTGCTTTGAATTTAAACATCATAAAACATCTGTTGGAGTTAGAGCTATTCTTTGCATGATGAATAAAACAATATCCCATTTACTGCCATAAAAAAATTATTATATGTTCTTTGTTAGGAAAAACCAAATGGTTTAAACTGCCAAAGAGGCTTTTACATAATATTAGGTGCAAAACACTCCTTTTTGTATGAGTTTCATTTTGGGCAAACCTTATATATATTTATATATATATAAATGTGTTTGTGTCTGTTTTATATCAACATATCTTATTAACTATCTAACTTTAAAATAGTACTAGTTGTGGAAGGAAATTAGTTTTAAAATCATTTAATAATTGTTGCCTCTACAAATGAGAAAAGTATTTTTAGTTTGGAATTTATAGCTTAAATTTTTTTATCTCAGCGGTCCACTTTTTTTATATTTTGTGTTTGCTGCTGTAAAATGTCAATAAAATAATGGCAAATTTGTTATAACCAATTAAAATTTATTTGAAATTATATTGCTGTGCAAATATAATGTAGATGTACTGATCTGATTTCTACAAATAATATTAAATAGAATTTTTAATTTCTGCTACAAAATTACATATTATATTTCTAAGCTTGTTATTTTTATTCTTAATCATAGTACATCGAAGAGAAAGCTTTCAATACCATCAACCACTTCATAAATTGTATCATAAACATCGAAAATCGTCTCATAAAAAAATTGTTGAAGAAACATCACCTACAATGGCAAATGTCAATGAAGAATCTACAGACTGTAATCTTAAAGAGAAGAATGAGCCATCAGAAGATGAAATTCTTGTAGTTATAGACAAGACTGATGCTT
>JAPDSC010124063.1:527-13803 GCA_026290005.1 Latrodectus geometricus | reverse complement strand
AAGATTATATATATATATATATATATATATATATATATATAATCTTTTTATAGATACCAAGGTGAATAAAATAAATTAATAATTTCAAAGAAAGTATTTCTTTCTTGATAACCGGATAGTGACCATTTTATCTACAGGTATCGAAATCAAGAAATAGGAGATATTTTTAAACAATCTGATAACCGAAAAAGATATGCAAACTTATTAAATCTATTATTGGATTACCTACACAAAACTAATACTTAAAAGACAACATTATATTCAAAACATTGTAAGAGATTGTAAGTAATTATGTATAATTTTCTAGCTTTAATTGTTAAATAGATTGTTAGGTATTGTCTAGAAGCGATAAAATTCTATGTCATTTCCAGGCTGTTGATATAGTTATATATATATATATATATATATATATATATATATATATATATATAGAAATAAGAATATGAATAAACAATTTATTTCATAGAGGCTGATTTGACGTCAAAATTAGACTTTAGATTTTTATTTACTAAATACTTAAATAAAATTAGTTTAACATTTATTTTGGATCAGTAGTAGCAAATCAATTCTACTGACATCCAAATAATATTTATTATTATACTTTCTATTTGTCAAATTCCTTGTATTTTTATAACTAATAGAAATCAGTAAATATTACCTTTCTTCATACGTCTTTCATCATTAGTATTCTTAAATAGTCACGATAAATAGATGAATGAAATTTTAATATTTACATTGAATGTGAGGTCAAAAATATAAACTATTTACAGATTTTATTAGATATTTCTATGCATAAATTTTGTTTCTTTTTTTACTGCAACATTTTTTTCTTTAATAAACATAATTTTTTTAGAAAACACCAGGGATGCTGAATCAAAGTACGTTTTAAATTTATAAAACATAAAAGTTTGAATCAAACCAGTATTCATTTATTGATATAAATTTTAAATCAACGCATAAAATAAAGTAATTTATGAAGCATGAAGTGAATCGGTGTAAGAGAGAGAGTTTGATGTTTCATTTTAAAAGCAACTTTTGTTTTGCAACTAAAATAAACTTAGTAATGTGTTCATTCTCGCATTGTAATAATGTTTCTGAGCTGAAATTTTCCGTTAAGAAATAATGAATTGTTTATTGAGCTTTCTGTGAAATGTTTCATTGCAAAGGGAAGAAGAGCCTGAGGAATTTAATACGAGAATAACCTGGGAAAAGAAGAATTTATTTAATTTGTATGTTTTCAGCTTGGAAAGAAGTTTCTGCTCTCGTTCAACAAAATCTCTCACCTTGAGTATCACTAATACTAATTTTAGATGTATGATTCAAAAACTGAATTTTCATAAACAATGTCCTCTAATAAATATTTCCATTTATCAATTAACGAGATCAATGGATAAATAATTTGAGGAACTATGATACTTAACATTTATTGAAAAATAGATTTGATAGTATAACGTTTGATCACATAACTTTATTGCTTGAATGATAATATGTTATTTTAATATCGCAAACTTTTCAATTAACTTTTGTGCTTTCTTTAAAAAAGATAATTATTGTATATATGTTTTTAAATGCATTAAACTTTGTGTATGTAGGAATTGATACCATCATAACCATTGCCATAAATAGCTTAACTCTGATAAACAAAGTAATTTCATATAGGTACAAGGGGGAAGTGTATAACACAAAACATATAATACACATACTTACTATATCAATTTAAAATTAATTTTCTTAAAATTTTCGAAAATTATTATTTTGTTTTATTTTTCTTGTTTAACATAATTAATTTTAAATTTCAACAGATAAGCATATGTATATATATGTTACTTGATTTTTGTTGACTTTACCCTTTAACCACTTGCTAATTTTATAATAACACAGTCTGCAATTTAAAACTGATAAGAAATCAAAATTTCATTAGTAGAAAATCTATAAGATTATAATTTATCTCTAAATTAAGAAATACAACTTTCAATAGAGCTCTTTGAGTACTACTTTCAATCCGAACAATTAATTATGTTTTTCAGGTTAAAAGTAACATATTTTATTTTAATTGTTAATTTAATCTATATAATTTTTTGAAGAAGGCAAAAGGTATTTAATCTTTCAATTTTATTTACACTATGCTTCAAAATTATAAGACTGCACATAATATCGTACATTAAAATATTATACAACATAAATGAATATACATAAAAGACAACCGGAAGTCTTAAATAATTCGCTAAATAAAAAATGAGTTAATTTCATACAGCAAAAGGTTTTTAAAAATTTAGTTACATAAACATAAAATCAGTTATACTTTATAATCATTTGATTTTTAAAAACCAAATGGTTTTGAATAAATTGGTTGCAAACCTATTACAAAAAAGTCCAAAAAAAGAAATTTAAATTTAGTTTGATTATTTCAAGTGAGATTTCCTGACGTCATAAGGAACAAAATTTCCTATGCTTGAAAAAATAGTTTAATTCTGATAAACAAAGAAATTTCAGATAGGTACAGTGAAAGTGTAAAGTATAACTTACAAAATATATAACACACATATTTATAACAAAGCTTATTAAAGCAATATATAGCTTTATTAAAGTTCTGGAAAATTTAAAAGAAGAAATGAGTAACATCCTTAAGCGTTCTAAAACTACTTTTCATAAGGCTAAAAGTAAAAGATTGTATAGAATGAGATTTATGGGAGAAATAAATAAATATGAGCTCAAAGTATTTAACAAATTTTCACGTGGTTGTAACTAAATAAAATCTCCTACTAAATAAACCTTATCTACTCGTGAAATAACACGTCAGACAACTAAAATTGTCACACATACAACAATCTAGCTTACATGAAAATAATTTTAAATGTTACTCTTGGTTAAATTGAAAGAAAATCAAGACTGCTAAAACTCCATAAAGATGATTATATACAATTGGCTAAAAAGTCGTGACCATAAATGATACTTGTATAAACTATTTTTGTGGGGAATTAAAAAACACTATTTAGATAGCTCGGACAATAGTATTTGTTATTGGTATGATTTACTAACGAAAGTTCGAGATTTCTTCACTAGACAGCCAGAAGTAGTAGTAATGATAGTTTTGTCATGTTGAAGAGGATTTTAAAGCATCTTAAAAAATGGAATTGCAATGAGTTCATAGAAAAATTGACTTGTTCTCAATCACTTTTTAACCAACACTATGCACCTTTCAATCAACTTTTGTGAGTGTGAAAAGGGAAATTTCTGTAAGATAGTGGGCCATCCAATGCGTTAAAATCAAGTTAAAATCAAACTGAGATCCATAGTTCAAATTTGAATTAAATTCTTCAATCCATATTTTCAACTTGAATTCCATAAAAACTTGTGATGAGAGATCATTTAGTTCATCATTTTTAAGCAAATAATTGTCAATAAAATTCTGTGTGTGCGTATTGAAAGTAGGCACCATAATATAAGGGATGGAATTCCAATAACTTTACTCTCAAATCTAATTAATTCAATAAAAAACTCGCTTATGAATAAATTTAGAATGATAGTAAATGAACATCTTTTAAGTTTTGTAAAAATAATTACTTAAAGAAATGGTCTTATAATTTTGTGACAAGTATGTGAACAGGAAAAGAAGCGGCAAGCGCTCGTTCATTTCGTAGTTCGTTCCACGAGACACACAGATGTAGGAGTGCCAGTTGTTCCACATGCCATTTTCAGGAGACTTGCGGATGTGAATCTATGATTCAAGGGCCCATTTCGTCTATTGCCTTTAACATGGCAACATCGGCTACTTTGTCTATAGTGGTGACAAGCCCGAATGACGTGGAACACCACAGATTGGAAAAGAATCGTATTTAATAATGAATCCAGATTCATTTTGGGGACAAATAATAATCGCATAATGATGTGAAGCGGCCCTGGTGAACGGTTATCTTTCACCCATACTGTCACGCCATACATTATCTGCACAGCAGACGTAATGGTTTGGGGGGTTATAGCCAATGATAGCCGGTCCACTCTAGTTGTGGTATGTGGAACCTTAAAGGGCCAGCATTTTGTTGATGATATTCTTCAACCCCAAGTGGTTTCTAAATGGTCTTTCAGAAGCACTGTTCCAACAGGAAAATTCTCTTCCGCATACAGATCAAGTTGCTCAAAACTTCTTACGTTATGTTCAGACTCATCTATGACCAGTCCGTTCCCAGGATATGTCTCCGATAGAGAATGCTTGGGAACAGATCAAAATCGAGATGCCGTAATATGACTCTGTACAGGATTTGGAGGTAGTTGTTGAAGGTTTGTGGACGCATCAACCTCAGGGCAACATTAGACGTCTAATCACCTAGATGCCACACCGTGTGGTGGCATGTATTGCAGCAGGTGGTCCGACACGCGATTGAGGTTGCATTGTATTTGTCTAACTATACACACTGTATTTGTTTAATTGTCTTGATTTGAGTTCAAGTGAATCTCACATTTGCTCCATTATGTGTAGTCAATTTCATTTCATTCCCATGCTCCCTTCTTGGTGGGCCATCTTTAATATTCCTGAGTGTAGGTACACATATAAAATCTTAATATTTAAAATATTTATCATCCTTTAAATTGCTTGTATACAGGTTTTGGATATTGAGTGGCTTAACAATTTTGTAAAGAATTGTTTTCAGTAAGAATTTTTATTTCTCAAGGAATAAAAATAGTTAATATATTTTTAAAGTTAATGCATAAGCACAATACTTTTAACCAGAGATCATATTAGCCGAAAGATTTTTTATAATTGGTTATTTCTACAAGAAAGCTTGAAATTTTCAAAATTTTTGTAGGTATCAAAAATTTTTGCATTTTAAGGGACAAATAATGACATAACTATCAAAATTCCTTTGTTTAAAACAGTTATAGTCGGCTTAGATCCTTCTACCTTCATTTGAGTAGTACAAGCTTTAAGATCTGGTAGTAGAGCTTTAAGATCAGGTGAATTGGATCATCATGATGTTATTTTATTATGAGATTCATATAATTTGTCACAAAGCAAGCACTCATCTTAACTTCAAAATACTATCAGAATAATTAAGTTATTTTAGTGCTTAAAACATCAACACTGATTTAATCCCTAGAAATTTGTGGGCAATAAAATAATTATACTATCAACTAGAAAGTAGATGATGATGGTAAGTAAAAAAGCCATGATAAAATTTCTCATTAAATCTGTTATTCAAAAAGGTTAGGTTAAACTTTTTTACAATATAACTGAACCAAACATTTTTGTCAAAAATTACTAGTTTTAGAAATATAACACATTTACAGTTTTTCTAGTAAATAATGATAGCTCTTCTGGTAACAAATAGTAAAATCTTATTTGTAGAAAAACCAGATACGTATTTTGCAAACCGTATTTTCTATCATGATTCTATGAACCATATTTTACAATTTGAGTATATTTAAGCTATATTTATTGTTTATTCATAACAGAAAATGTTATGGTCGTTGTTATGACATAAATATTAAATTTACAACTGCTGCTACATTACATCAATTGATAATTTCACTGTTATTTATGATTTAGAAGACAATGATAACCATGATTTCATATTTTTATCCTTAGTATTCTTAATGAGAAAGCATACCAAAAAAACCACAGAAACAAAAGAAACTAAAAGTGAGATGAGTTGAGCTATAGTTTTTTTTTCATTAATTTGTAAAGAAAATCTTATTATTTTTCTTAAAATTTTAGCTGAATACAGTTTAAAGACAGAATTCTAACTTACTGGTTTTTGCCAAAATTTCAAATTTATTAATGTCACTAGGTATTTGAAAACAACTTTTTTAACTGCGAAAGGACTAACTTTTATTTTTATATATGAAAATCAATTTACTAAAAATAAATATTTTAAGGAATTCTAATCCCTGTTGTTAATGGGATGTTTCTATGTTAATATATAGAATTTATAAATCTCTTAGTTTCTCCTATACATTAATAAATTGAGATTTATAGTAGATAGGAAATTTCAGTCATACTTCTTATAAATGCGATGTCTTGATTTTATCAAATTATTATGTAATCAAAATATATTTGAATAGTAATAAACGTTTTTTATTTAAGGATTTTTATGGGTGAGGTAAAATGAATTTCTATGAATTTATATTTTTATAAGTTACTCTAAGTAGTAATAAAAGTTTAAGTAATTTTAAATAAATACTGATAAATGGAAATTTTAAAAAAACAACCAAAGAGATATAAATATATACAAAAAAGAACACAGCTGAAATTTTACACAAATAAAACCATACTATATGTGAATAGTTAAGATGTAACTTTTTGTGAAAATATGAAACTTATGAATACATCAGTGCGTAACAGAATGTGGATAATACATATTTGATTTAGTATAAACTAAGGTTATGTTGTTTAACATTTTATGTTTTCCTTCATAGTCACGTTAGAATACTTTATTTTGTAAATAAAATTCTTTTGGAAAAAAAAACAACAAAAACATTTGTTTCACAGTCAAAATTGAATAAAATTGAATACAGAACTTAGTATATTATGGCAATTTTTTGTATTCTGTGAATAAAATTTATTACACTACAATTTAACTAAATTATGTTTGAAACAATATTTGCACATATTGGAGTATCTCCAAATACGAAAAAATATTTTACAAAATATTTTTACCATCCCAAGCCTGTTGCCTCAAATGGAACAGAAAAATACATAACAAAGAAAATGTAACAATTGAGCTATCCGTTATTTCTATCCGACCTATATTCTGTATCTGAAAGGAAAGACGAAAATTGAAAATAACCAGGTTTAAAATAAGTAATATTTTTGGTTCTCTGATTTTTACAAATTTAATTTAACGGCTCTTGTGTTATGTTAGACCAAGTTCAAATTTACATGTTTCTCTTTGTAGTTTTAATTTTTGTTCGATAAATAAATATTTTCCTTTAATTAAAGGAACTTTTAAAATAATTCTATATTTAATTTTATTTTCATGTATATTTTGTGCTTCCCAATTTTACAAAGAAATATTTTATGTGCAGCACGCAATTTCTTATGGAAAAATTTTTCCATTTATTTTCATTATTTTCAACTTATATTTCTTCAGTAATTTTTAAGACGGACATTTTTATACATACATATGTTATTTTAAACACTTTTATAGATAAAGATAATTGTACTTTTAAATATTATAGAATTTTCTTTTATTATTTTTGTACTTAAACATGCGAAAAATCATGTGATCTGATCTTGTGCTTAATTTACAAAATGAGCAATCATTTCTTTCTAATATTGTAAAACTCAAAATTATAAATGAAAATTAAAATCCTCGAAAGTGAACGCATTTAAAAGTTCAAAGTTTATCTGGCAAAGGAAGTAAATTTCTCCTTTTCTAAAAAGAAAAGAAAGTTTTATTGCAAAGAAAATAAATATAATATCCATGTTTTAATTCTAAACATCTCTTTTCAATAAAATGGCACTTAACTTGTTATTTTTGGCAACCCAATTATTTCCTCTTTTTGCATTTTCTTTCCCCCTAAAAGCTTATTTTTTTTCTTTTTAAATATGAATTTAATAATTATATAATGAGACTGAATTCCTCTTAAAATAGTTTTCAAGTAAAAAATAAGAGAACAAAAGTCCTCTTTTAAAGGAAATGCATTACTAAAGATCTTCGAAGACCTTTGATCTATTTCAATGTAATATTTTCCTCGATATTTTTAAAGATCCTTGTTTTAATTTTTATACTGTAAATACATAAAATCTACAATTGAATAAATACGTAAAAATTACCTTTTTCTAAATTAAATAATAATTCACATTTTATATAAATGCACTTATTTTTCAAATTGAAATACAAATCGTCTTTTGAAATTTATTTAAATATGATTCAATTATTGAATTCTATTCTGTATTAAAAGAAGTAAGTTGATTATAAACAAGTTTTGGTTTTTTAAATCTTCATTTTTCCTACATAATGAAATACTTATTATGCACTCGTCATTGATGCATAAACCTTATTGCACAAATATTTAAGATATTTTTCCAGATTCTTTTCTTCCTACAAGTACTCATTATTAATCAAAAGACTTCCCAAAATTTGAAACGTTGTAAAAATTACAAAAAGCCTCTAAATATTTTTCAGCTCCAAAATTTTCCATGCTGTTCTGCTTTAGTACATAAACATAAAAAATTGGTTAGAAAAAAAATCCACTCAAACATGGATAATTTGATGCTTAAAAAATTTTATTCATATTTCACAATTCTCTTCATTTCTTGGTTAATATTATTTTCACCTAAATATTACAAGACGGAAATTGATTAAGTAAAAACTGCTAATTCTGTTGAAAAAAAAGTATTACAAATAAATATGATATTTATAGAAACCTCTAGAAAAAGCTTTTTAATTTTTATTATTAAATTCTTAAAAAAAATTTTCATGCATATATATTTTTGAAGAAGTTTTTTTCCTTATACGCTTTCATATTCATAGAAATATCATAAGCTGGATATATATTTACGTTCAATATTACATATCCATTTTCAAGTATTATTTTCTCTAAAAAACTATATCTAGCATTTCATTTTTCTACAGTAAGATTTTTTTCAGGGCTTTGATCGTATACAAACATTATTATAATAATTATTTTCCTAGTTCTTGGAATGTTTCCTCATTCACCCTCTAATGAAGCATCAAATATGGAAATTATAATAATCAATAAAATTAAACAAAAATTTGAAAATCAATAAATAAGGTTGACTGTCAAACTATGGGAAACAGATTTTATATTTTTACATATTCATCAGTACTAAATGAGTGTTTTGGAGTTTTTCGTGTTTCTTTCATTATACTTATTATTATTCCTTTCATTCACCATGAAATATCCTTGTCGGGATGTATTAGAATTATAATATTCCAAGCACAATTGTGTATTGAGATCCATCAACAAAGAATGTCATTTATCCTGATGTGTTTCTTTATATTCATATATATGTATAAACTATAACAGCTTATGATATTTCTTACATGTTTTATTTTCTACCCTACTCAAGGATATGTGAGCTTCAGAAATTGAAATCGAAATAATTCAAATTTCAGAAATCGAAATAATTCAAACATTATGGCTTACAAATCTTGATTTATGTCCTCATCACAGTACTAATGACTCAGAATTCTCAGCAACCCCTCTTAAGTTTAGTTCATATTTTTTTGTATCTGACTAAAATCTTCTTACTCATGCTATCACTTCTTGTGACTTTATATCAATGTATATATCGTAATTAAAGTGTGTATTTAAATTTAAAACCTTTCTTATTAAATTCTGATAAGAATGAAATAATATTTTGTGAAAAAAAACTAATGGTAGGCAATATCAATAACATGGGAACTATATGAAAACCAAAGAAAATGAACAAATCTGAATCTTGATGTTTCATTCAATCAATTCATATGTTAAGTATGTACTAAATAAGCATTTTTACATTTGTGATACAAGTTTCTGCTCATTTAACGGTTATATGTTCAACAAAATACAAAGAAAATGGTGTGTAATATCAGATCAAATAAAATCCACCTATATTTAAGTACTCCAATAAAATTTTAATATTTAAGTAATCTAATATTTAATAAGAACCTACTAAATATTACGTAATTTTGTTTAATACGACAGAGAAGTTCTGGGTATTTAAATGTTCTGGGTTGTTCTGGGTATTTAAATAAAAATTATAATTCGAACTCAACTTCACCAAAAATAATGTTTGTTTTCTTACATGCTTTTACAATTTCTATCAATAATTTTATATCACCTAATTATAAAGTAGAACTTTATATTAGACGAATAATATTTTTTTATCTAAAATAACTTTGTACTTGATTTATTTAGAATTAGAAATAAACTAGGGCAATATTCATCTTCAAAAATTAATTTTAATAACTTTTCTGAAAATTATTTTTATTTCTTTTACATTTACAAAAATCTTTAACCGAAATGGCAAAAAAATATATATATTGCTAAATTTCCCCAGTGAGCACTTTTATTTTTATACCATTAAATTTAAGTCTGTTTCTATATTTGCTGTGTGTTCTATTAATGGTTCAGTAACTTCAAAATTCTCCTTCCTTCAGTACACTTCAATGTAGCTCATTTTTTATTAAAATATTTCTTGTTATATTTCAAAATAATTTCCTTTGATAAAAGAATTTTATTCATAATAAATAAAAAATATTTAATTAAAGGTGATTAATCATTTTTGTTATTTCAATCAAAGTCAAAGCCAATAATAATCTGTTTTAGTTCACTTGTTATGAAGATATTGCTAACAACAAAGTTAGTACCATTGCTTTTCTTCTTCACGGTATCAGTAATTGTAACGAATTCATTTGTTTTACATGCAATTTGCTTCTTCTGATATTGTTTCATCAGAACTATGTGTGAGGAAATAGTAATATTGTTGTCCTTTTTGCTAATTGAACTTCATTACGAAAGTTTGTGTTACGAATGCAATTTGCAGTTCCTATCTAAAGCTTTCTTTGTATTTTCTGATCTAATTTTTGTTTCCAATATATACAAATAAATATAATATTTATAACTATGTAAGACATAAGAAATTTAAACTTATAGTTAGGTGCTACATAGTTATACTAAGCAAAATATATAATAATAAAATAATCGTGTAATTAAATACATTTTAGACAATCATCTTTATTGTTTGCATTGTTACTTTTTAATCTGATAAATAAAATGTTTGAAAATTATCCCAAGGAGTGATTTTAATTTTTCAAAAAAACAAACATTTATTTGAAGTATACAATCTGCACTCCAGATATTACTATAATCCAAAAAATATATCGCATTCTCAGGGGGAACTTGATCACAATATTTCATTTATATAAGCTGATGTCATAAAAGAGAATATTGAAGAAGTCAATTGAATCAATAGTTATAATGTTAATTATTATTTAATAGATATTTTTACTTACTTTGCTCAAAAAATACAAAAAACACCAAACAAATATTATACATAATCGTATCAAAATGATAAGCTTAAAATGAATATATTAATTAGAAGTAAAATATATAATACTCATTAAACTTTTGCAATAGGATGCTTTAATATAGCAAAATTTTATCTGAATACTATGAATAATTTGTAAAAAAGAAAATTAAGAATCAAGATATACAAATTTTGATGTGCCAAAAACTTATGTAAAAAATAAAGCATCCACTTTTTATGAAACAGAAATATGTTTTTTAGTTTGATCGATTGCATTAAATGAGACAAAAAAATTTTTTATCAAGAATATCTGAAATTTTGAATGTCCTTAGCATATCGCCGCTGTGCCATGTTCTCTAAGTTGTTGATTTCAGTTGAAGCTATAATAGATAAGATCAACTTATATTGTATGCACTACATCAAATAATTTATGCACTACACCAAATAATTTATTATAGTTTCTTTCATATGGATCACACACAACAAACTAGAAAGATTACTGATATTAATTGTGCAAGGATTTACTAAACTTTCAACTTCTATTCTTCAATCAAAAATAATCTTAAAAAAATTTAACCAAAATTTCATAATGATTCAGGTAAATCTATATCTATTTAGGAAGCAGTATACATTTATATTTACAGTAATTGTCCACATGATGTTGCTTACTAAATATGACTTTCACAGAAAATAATGAAAATATTTTTTTGTTTTATGTAAAGTTTTTCCTGAAACGTATGTCATTGTAAGGTATTTCCACATTCAAATATATTATATAGCAAAATAACTACAGAACTTGGATTAATTAAAAAATAACTTCATTTCGTCTAAAGGAAAATTTTGCTTTTCACCTTATACTTTCATACTTTTACCAGCTCTTCAAGAGAAAAATGGTGAAAAATCAATATTCAGGTGAACTAATATAATAAATCGTTACATTTTATAATTAAAAATTTCTTTAGAAATCTTATTGACTTTGAAAAAAGTGAAAGTTGTAAATATGTATAATTGTTTGACACGCATAAATTTTTGAAAACTGAATGATATATATTACTAATCACAGTTTGAATAAAAGTTTCTATCTTATATTTTTATAAAAGTTTATATAAAAACTTGGATCACTACATAACCTTTGTTATTGAAAATAAATTTTGTTTCAAAATTAGTCAATGATAAGAGAGTCATCTTTCACATAACCTTTCAATCACATTATATAGCTTAATTAGTATCTGTTATTACAAAAGGTATTAATATGTTTTTTGTGGTATTTATTTATCTAAATTTAATAAAATGTTACTTCAAAAGATTTAAAGATATGATACAGAATCATACTCTATTTATTTTTTCATTATAAGTATAAAAGAAGAACACAATTTACTCATTAATTTCTTTAACTATTTGTGTTCCTCAAAATTAACTATTTAAATTTATATTTCAGCCAAAAATTTGATTTTACTTCTCTTAATTGCTAATTTCAGACATTTTTAATTGATAGCTAATATAGATTTTTACCTTGTTAAGTTTTTCTATTTGTATTTTTAAGGAAATTTTCTAAGCAAAATATATTCCCAAAGTAATTTATATATTGAAAACCAAACTATTAAAAATATTTAAATTCTTTAATTTCCTTTACAAATTCAGGTGCAAAGTAAGCCTGAAGTTAGAAAATCAGATTAAAATTAATTTTAAATGAATTATGTTTTTTGCTTGTTTTATTGCATTACTTTTATTGATACATTTAGTTTTCTTGTGCTTTTTATTTAATTAATTTATTTACCAATACAGAACAAATTAGACAAGATAATCATGTGTGCAGTATACAGCCAAAATGTATGAATACTTTATTATTTACAGAGAAGCTGCTTCAATTTTTAAAATTATTGCTTATACAATACTATATTTATAAATTATGAAAAGCACAACTTAGAACAATAAAATATCAAATGTTCACTATCATTAATTTATTCATATAAAGTTTCTGAACCGGATGTTTCTAAACTGTAATAATGAGATAAATTTCACATGCATATTTATAATACCTATAATGACCCATTGCGCCTCTGATCAGTGATGCAATTTTGTGCCTTAAATGCTCAAAAAAAAAACTGAATTGTATGAATATTCACCCACTAGTTTACAAATAAATATATTATCTTAATAAATAATTCTAAAAATATATAATTCTAAATAATTCAAAAAGTGTAAAGTGGGTTCAGTATGTTACTATGTGAGTTATCTCATCTTTCTTTCTCTGTATATATATATATATATATATATATATATATATATATATATATATAT
>JAPDSC010124058.1:105221-127012 GCA_026290005.1 Latrodectus geometricus | reverse complement strand
AATTTGAATATCAAAATAATTTGGCCGAGTTTTCCTCTGCTAAATTACTTTGATATTGAAATTTTTTAAAAAATTTTTGGTATTCAAATCTAAAAATTGCCGGATAACTGAGAATTTGTAAAAATAAATAAAATGATGTATTATAATTAAATAAGAATATAAAATAAGCTAAAAAAAAAAATAAGTAATAAATTTACTGTCTATTAATTTTTAATCAAAGGAAAAAACATATTTAATTCTTAAAGTTATTTTTTGCTCTTGCAAATTTTTTTCTTATTTTTCACATAAAATGCATGAAAAACCTATTAGAAATTTTAAAAAATATAGGAAAACAACATTTGATTCTAAAAAACTTACATTTAGCTAATTTTTTTTTTCTCCATTTCTTTCATTGACACATTTAATTTCTTTTGTTAAAAAGACTCAAATAATTCTGAAATATTTTTTGTCGTCTTTATGATGATAAAAAATAAATTTATTAAGATGTAAATTAATTTTTAGTTTCGTTACGAATAGTAAATGATTTTACCAAACTTTTGAAAAAAAATGTTTTGTATCAAATCATATTTTTAACAAAACTAAGAAAACTAATTTAAATAACTTTATCGAAATCATATTTCAAAAAATATATCATTTTATCTTATTTTAAATTAAAAAACTTTAAGTTGAAAGAGTAAATTTTTTTTTAAATCAATCATTGCTTTATTTATTAATTTTTTAAGTCCATTCACTAATCAACATCATTGGATGTAAATACACTTTCTAATTTCTCCACGTTCATTAATTAGGAATTTTTTCATTGAAATTAATATTATAAATTATATCGAAAATATTTTAATGTTGATGAATTTTTATGTTTGTATTTATCTAACAAATTAGTTTGAAGTTTAAAGAACATAATGTCATTGTCGGTGAACTCGAAATTATTTAACATGGATGGAAAAACTCTACATTAAGAATTGCATAAAGAACAGAAATTAGTGCTGCCATCTGTTGAGATAACATATAAATATTTAATCTTTAATAAATTTTACATATATAAAAAATATATATATATATATTTAGCTTAATTTATTTAGATTTTTACTCGTACTTATAAATATATATCTCCTATTTAATATGTATCTACAATTAAAATCTGAATTAAATTTACTTTTAAAAATGTACACTGTAGATTCAAATTTAAAAACATAATACTTTTATTTGCCTTCAAAATAGATAAAAAGAAAAAAAAGCTGATTTTGCTTTATTTAATTATGACTTAACTTTCCATATATATAATTTTTTAAATTTTTAGATTTTTATTTTAATTAATTTACTGATTAAAAGTTTAAGGAATATATAAATCTGACATATTGAATCATTATTATTTTTTTCGCTAAACAGTAATTAAATGTTTTAACTTAAATTTGAATAAATGATTTTTAGAAGTATAGATAAAATTTTAATAAATTAGCTGCATAAAGAACAGCCAAATTAAAAAAAAAGCAATATTTATATAAAATTTTCAATTTGCATCAATATACTTATTTGAACTAATTATAAGATTAAAAACTATTCCAGCAAAAATAAGTGATTATTTATATTACAGTTTATAAAATAAGTCAATTAAACAAAAGAATCCATGAAGACAATCCGTTTAATAGCTCATTTCATGGTATCCAATTTCAATGTGATGTATTCACATTAATCAGTAACATAAATCGTGTTCTATTTGCTGATTTGTAATTTTATTTTAATTAGTGGGAATTTAGTTTTATTATTTCGTCTTTTACAAAATATTAATAATTTTATTTCTATAATAAATATAAAAATAAATAAGCAAGACCCTTGTCTATTTGAATTTTATAAAAAGTTTGAAATCTTATAAATTTTTGCTTAAGTTTTACTTATTGTTACTTATTGTTTATTATTGTTTTACTTATTGTTTACTGCAATATTAAGTGTTACTCAATATTGCAGGAATAAAACTTAACAACTTGTTTAACTTCCCTTTCCTGAATTATTTGTAAATTTGGAGTGAAAATTATATAAAAAATCCTGTTTCATTAATTAATTTTCAGGACTATTCTCAATTAGAGAAATTATTTTGATGAAAAAATTTCAAATATTAATAATATATCAAATTATATTTTTTCTCTCATTGAACTATATAGTATAGTTCATTCACATTTAGCTTTATTTTTACTTATATTTTCCATTAGTTAGATAGTTAAGATTAAGAAGAGTTAAGAAATGCTTGATTTTCATTGGTTAAATATTGAGGAAACTATCAATTTTATAGAGTATATTCCTAAAGATATTGGCTGATTATTATTGATATGAAAAATTACACATTTCCCATTTTAAAAGTAAATACCGAATTCCGTTAGTTAAAATTATTTACTAAAAAATAATAGTGGCTTGTATATTATTTAATAAAAATAGTAAAGTTATGTGTGTTTCCTTGGTATATAATTAATTTTTTCGTTTATTATGAACTACAACACAAGAATAGAACAACTTTTTAATTTCAAATAAATATTTTCATATTTCAAGTTAATTTTAATGCTCTTATGAGTCTCTCAGGTTTTAAGGAATAAATTTGATTGTTATATGATTCTGTTTTATAATTTTTATATTCACAACCTTAGTTGTAATTATATAAGAATATTAGATTTGAAAAACCTGAAACGATTTCTTCAATTGTTGTTAACAATATTTCTCAATAGATGACAGTACTGTAGAACACTAAACGATAAGATTTTATTTTTATGTTTAGATTAAAATATTACTTATTGCAATATTTACAAAAAAAATTATGTATTCATATGTTTTTATATAAATTTAGATAAAAAGATAAATAAATTTAAATGATTTATATTTAATTGTAAAAATTAAAAATCTAAAATATGGAAAGTTTCCTTTTTTTTACTACAATTTTAATGAAAATAGTCATGAAAGAGATTAGATGACTTTCTTATTTAAAAAATAAAATTCACAAAGCTATGTTTTGATTATTGACACAATTAAAATATTACACTTATTATAACATACACATTAAATTATAAAAATATTATTTACTTAAATATGAAATTTTCGCTATCTTTGAATATTATCTAATTTACTCGAAAGAAAAAGTTTAAATACAAAAGCTAAGTCAGCAGTGGTACTGCCATCTATATGTGAACATAAGACATAAATTTTATTTTCAAGAGTGAGCAAAATATTCTACAAATTGGGAAATATTTTTAAAAAAATTAGTAAATATAATGGTGATTTATCATTTAAATCTAAATGCATTATTAGATTATATTTGATATTAACAATTTATTTTGTTAACTTAACTAAAGTATATCACAATTTGCTTCTACACATTTTTTTTATATGCTTTAAACCGCAAAGTATTTTCAAAAGTAAATTCTCAATATTTATCTTATTAAATAAAATTTAATAAAAATTATTTTATGTTAAAATCACAGAACAATTAATGTTAATCAAATGTGAATAAATAAATTTTAAATAATTATTTGTGCATCTAATCGCATTCAATTATTAAAAATTATTTTTTTATATTTAAACTGACAATAATTAATCGAATTATGAAAAATTTGGGGAAGTTAATCTATATTTAAAATTTATAATTAACACATATATTTAAAACTAAATAATTAAAACATATTTAAAAATATTAATATCTAAATGTGTGCTTGATAATACTTTTTATAATTAAATTAATTCCAAATTATGATTTGAATTAAAATTTCATATTTAAGATTGAATAAAAAAACGCTGTAAGAAACTGTGCAGTCGCTTCTTGTCCTAAAATAACTAATACCATTTTTAAAATTATGTTTTGAAAAATTTTTATTTAATTTTGGAAAATTCGCAATGAAACTTTGGTTTTCTATGCAAAATTTTAACTTATTTTTTATCAGTCATTCGTGCAATATTCTTTAAGTAATTCTTATACAATGTAATGTAAAGTTAGTACAATGTATAAATGATAAAGTTGTATAATGGAAAAATAATTCCGCCCGAACAGGGACTCGAACCCTGGACCGTTAGGTTAAAAGCCTAACGCTCTACCGACTGAGCTATCCGGGCTCGAGAAAACTGAGTATTTATATATTTAAATACAATCAAATTGTCTAAGTAATTTTAATTTAGTTATTTTATTCTTTTTGAAGAATGTTACACGCATGTTAACCTCTTTATTGTGACCTTTATTTACATTTTTACTTAAACCTGTCTTCTCTCTTTTACGTACACTATATTTCATTTCGTAATTTATTTTGTTAAGTAGAATTTAGCCTTTATAGCTCAATAATTACCGAGACGTGTGTTATCAAGCAGAAAATTATTTCTTAAAATCCTCATATAAAATTACAAAATCGTTTAAACTTATTAATATTAAATTATTGCATAAAGAAAAATCAACTATAGTTTTTACAATAGATTAGAAATAATCTAATTAGTTTTAATAGATTATGAATATATATACATATATATATATAGTCTAGAAAAGCGATTGGCTTAAAATACATTTTTAGTTCCCAGAAAAGTAGTTTTCTTTTACGGTAATAATGTAGTAAAAAATGGCCTTCTATATTGTTTATGAGCTTATTATATATATGATCAGCTATATTTCTATTTATTTCTAAAATTATTTATTAACAGTGCTCTTATTTTAAGATTATATTATAGCTTAAAAATACATATATATTGCTACTATTCCAATTTAATTCTATTGCTGCTATTGTATTACAAGATATTTTATGTGAGAAAAATCAAAATTTTAAAAGAATATAAGCGGCTGGATTACAATACAGAAGAGGAAATAAATTAATATTAGCTAATTTGTTATTTGATTCCATTTATGAATAAAATAAAATATACTTTAAAAGCAATCCTGAGGGGTATACCAACCGATCGACAGAAAAAAGTGAAAACTCCAATTTTAAATGTTTAAATTTTTAAAAGTGAAAATTGCCCCAAACATACACAAATTACGGTTAACAATGTTTCAGCATTAGGGAACTAATGGTTTTTGTCATCAAAGGGCTATCTGAATTCAACAAGTTAGCAGAAATAGTTGTTGCTTTTTGAGTGTATTGATTTTGGCAATGTTCTCATGCGCTTTCATTCGTTGTGTGAAAAACTGATTATTTTTTGGATATTCTTTAATTAAATTGATTTTAACCAGCAAATTGCTTTTAATATGCATTTAAATAGCAAAATTACAAAGAATGAGACTTATAAATAGGCTCTGATTAACAATCTATGTAATATATTTCGCAAACATTTTAAATTCTTCTCTCCACATATGTACAGTAAAAATTTCAAGAGTAAACGCAACATTTTACATACCAAGGCATTTTCAATTCCCTTAATGAGGAATAAATGTATTATAATTTCTGTATGCATTCATGGCATCAAATACTTGGTTACAACTAAATACAAAATGTTAGAGCATTATAGTACTAATTTTTTAATTGATTCATTTAACTGAAACTATGATACTATAATAACACAACATTTATCTGTGTTGTGAGAAATAAAGCTAGAGGCATTATTAATCAAGTTGAGTCATCCATAATGGATAAAGTATATCGCGTTTTGGAATACACCAAAACACTATTTCTCGTAGTTCAAAGATATATTCGCACGAAATCTGGTTAAGAATTTTCCCATCTTTATAACAAGAGAGAAATAATTTTAGGCTTTGGATGGTGTGGAAAGCAATTTGAGGGCATAAGCTTTTCGTGTAAGAAAACTACGTCAGGATAAATAGCAGATGATATAGAAGTGCTTAAAAATAATTGTGGAACGTTACCAAAAAATCAAACGAAAGAAACGCATTGTGGGAATTCTAAAATCAATGGTGTGATGGAGCTGGAAATCAATGTTGAAGCATCAGTGATTACAACTATATACCTTTCAGACAGTGCAGGTATTAAAACCTTCCTATAAAGCGTGTGAATTCGTCAGTAAGAATCTAAAACATAAGGTGCAGACAGAAAATTTCGCAAACAAACTTAAGCATTTACGGATGACGTATCTTTTTACATTTCTGTCAAAATTAACCTTAATTTACAGTTTTGGAGCACAGAAAATTCACTTAATGTAATGGATCTAAACGAATTGCAAAAGACAATGCTTTCCGAACCATTTTCGATAATTATGTTTTGGTTCATGTATTCTTCTTGGAAAATTTTATTAATGTGTGGATTTATATCAAAATATATACTATGACAGCAATTGTTTGCTCAATTGGAAAAAAAAGTTTCTATTTTCAATCTGCAGTAAAACCGCATAAAAATGTGCGTTAGTACTTGAATGGATTGCCCCATCACTGGATGGCGGTACTGAATCAAATGGTATGCAGGTTCTTTGTTAGTCACTAAGACTATAAATTTGACTCGTAATTTTCCCTATAAGGTTTTATTATTTTTCATTCATTACTCAGAAAATTCTGTATTGTCTATTTATGTAAATTTTAAAGATCTTATAAATTATTATTTTTTTAAAAGTTTCTGTGTAAGAAATTAATTGAACATACGGATTTCTTCATTGTTATTTAAATTCCTTTCTTTTGCAAATTTCCGTTTTTTTTTTTCAAAAAAACATACAGAACTCTTTGTGTTTTTTGAATATATTTTTGTTTTTCAATTTCATCTATTTTTTTTAGAGTACAATTCTTTGAAACCTTTCAAGCAGTAAGAATTTTTATATATATATATTTAAATTAGCAGCATTGTTCTACAAGAGGAAAAAATGTTTCAATAGAGAAAATAACGATGCCAAACAATGATATTTGATGATGAACAATCATCAAAGGGATTGATCTGGTTTGGTATTATCAATTGTATTATACAATAATCTAAAAAAAATGCTTTGATTAGGTCAGCGTGATAATCAAGAGGAAAAATGGGTTTACGCATTGCAATCAAAAACAATATTAGTCAAAAATAAAATCGGGATGTATGGTTGGATTATTTCTAGTTTTTCGTAATAATTCTATATTTTCTGTTATTTAATTATAGTAAAGTTTCCGATTTAGTTTTTGTGATTTTAATCAATTTTTTATTTTTTTTTTAATTTTTGATGAAAGATGTGTAATTTTTATTACTACACAATTTTTAGTTGAACAAAAATACATTAATATGAGAAAATATAAAATGTGTATTCTTATTAAAACGTAACTAAAGAAAGAATTTTTTTAAATATATTTACTTAAAGATTTCTTTCGTTTGAAGTCTAAGAATTTTTTTTTCAGAAAATATATATAAAAAAAAAGAAAGAAAATTAAAATAAGAAGTAAAAATAATGGAAAAAAGAATTAGTTGTTTTTAATACACTGTGTGTTGACAAAATGACCTTCCTGTCTCCAAAGTTCGAGCTCTTGCGAAACCCGTTTGAATTTAATACAAATGACTTACATGGTCATGCTCTGAGTTATATCACACATTCCAACAGTAAATTGTATGCTAAAAATGTGTTACTGGAAAAGAATAAGAAAATAACAACTGACGCGTTATATCTTTTACGTAGACACATTAAAACTAATACATTTTGTGTTTCAGATAAATTTTTCAAGAAAAACATATATAGGTACAATCAATACGGAAACTAAAAATATTTCAATCTTAATAATAACGAAAAACATTTAACAATATAGGGAATCTGAAGTTTCACAAGAAAATTAGTTAAATAATCAGATAGACGATGAAAATACAACTGTAATAATGTTTTTGATTAGGATTAACTAATTTGAAATTTTATTGAGAATTTTAGTTTAATGCGCCTTTAACTAATGAAGAAATAGAGAAAAAAATTTCATTTTTAGTAAAAATGAAATATCGAACTTGAAGACTCAAAATACTGCAATTTATTACCATAAAAACGTTTTTCACAATTAAAATTAATAATTATTTTATTCAGTTTTCTAAAACATAAATTATTTTAGTTTTCGTAACTTAATCTCGAGTAAAAATGCTCTTTAATAATAATAATATTTATTTCCTTTATCTTTCAAGATTTGACTCTTGATTTTTAAATACATATATTCCATACATAATAGGAAAGTAGGATTCAAATGTGTCTCATTATATTTATTATTTAAAGAAAAAGATGAAGTAAATAAAAGACTGCAGTTATTTTTTCTTGGTTAAAATTTCAAACATATTTCATTTTCGGAAATATTGAAAAACTTGTGCAAATGTGTAAATATCCTCTAAATGCTAGAATAATGGCAGGTTCTGATTTTTCCTTGGGTTTGCTTACCTAAGGAAAAAGCACAAATTGCTTAATTCTTTTCTTAATGCTTTTGGACAAAAGCACAAAATGTACCAAAATCGTACAAAGATTTTTGTTGCGATTAATATTTTCTTAACAAAAAGTAGCACCTCAAATTAAACTTTAGGGTACTACTAGAACTTAATCTAGATATTGGGTAGTCATTTTTTCAAGACACTGATTTTATATATTTCATATAGACATAATTTTAAAGGTGGAAAAGCAAGTTAATTCAAGGTAATTGAATAACTTAATCATTGTTAACAAATCAGGAAGGATAGAAAAAGATATTTCACTTTGTAACCATTCTTGGGAAGCTTTCGCCAGCTAGTTCTATATATTACTTAATACGCCAACTACAAGACAAAGCTATACAAGAACAAACAAATGTATATATATATATATATATATATATATATATATATATATATAAATCTATATATATATATATATATATATATATATATATATATATATAAAGACAGAAAACAATCAACACATTTAGTTCCGGAACATAGCATCTGAACACCTTACTACACGCTGCTAAAGTTCGAATCACTGTCAGTTATTCTCATTGTCAGACAAGATACTAACTAGATACTTGTTGCCACCAAAAGGGTAATAAAACAGTTCTGTTGCAACTTGCATTTCAAGGACATTCCATTAATGATTAGGGTGGACAGATTTCTGTTTGTAATTAGATTTAGCTCATAAAATTGATATATATAACTGTGAACAACGTAAATTATTATTATTAAAATATAATTGTGTTTCATAAACATATAAAATATCACTGCAGAAGCAACTATGAAATTATTTCTCAGGACAAGAGTTAAACTAATCCAAAACATACTTTCTCTAATACTAAGTTCTAAATCCCTTAACCAACCTGTATGAAATAAAGATTCATAAGAAGTATAAGGTGACCTTAACCAAATAAATGAATGATAAAAGACTAGTAATAATTTATCAGTCAATTATTAATATAATGTAAATTAGAATAACTTAAGCATTCTGCTCTGGGGAACCCATAATATTTTTTAAAAAAAATTGTATGACCCCATAATTATTATGCAAATCTGACATATCCATGATTATTTGTCATTTTCTTTCATTGATCTATAACAGTTTTTGGTCATTAATTTTTATTTTTGAATAAAATCAAAAAAATTAAATTTAACAAACTATAATTATTTAATCATCAACTAGTTTAATATATAGAACAATGTGAAAATTTTAAATGACAAAGGTAAATATATAATAAAATGATAATAAATTAAACTATTTGAAAAATCCAAACATTAAATAGTCTTTCCATTAAGTGTTTTCATGTGTTAATCTCCATTGTTTTTAATGTCCATTTAATGTAAGAGTATAATTTGGCATAAATACTCAAAAAAATGTTTGATTTTGATTTTTTTTATATAAACATCTTTAGAAAAACAGAATATTTTTTCAAAAATTTCAAGCGCCAAATTTCAGTTGATGTTGTTCCCAGCATGCTTCCCTGTACCTAGCCTTGAGTTGTACTTTCCCATTTTTCCTTTCTTATAAAATGATAACAAACATGGCTGAATTGCCAAAACATTTTCACTGAAAATGTTATCTTTATTATGATGAAATTATAACGTCTTTTTGTTATTTTCTTTTCCTGACTAGAGCTACGCTTTCTTGAAAGTCTTATCGATCACGGAAATTGCTTTTTAAAAAAATAATCAATAATTTTATCAATGGTATTTATTGATTACAGTAGGAAAAGTTGTCTTCAGTTTTCACAAAAATATTGTTTACGTTTTGAGAGAAGACCATTAACCTTCAACATAATTTTTTAATCACAACAAGTAAGCATTTGCTCCATGTTACAATATAACTGAACTTTCAAGAACAAACGTGTAACAAAACAGATTCTAAAAATAAAATTACACAATCAACAAATTTTTTGTCACAGCTAAATTTTTTAAAATAATTAAAGTTTTGAAAGTAAATACCTTATGGATATCAAATGATTTTACATATGTTGTGAATAATTTCTTTTTAAATCATTAAATTGAAATAAAAGTTTTGATATTTTTCAATTAGTTTACCAACCCTCTCTAAATGTAATTTTTTTTTCACTTATGTTGGTTTTGTTAATATGGTAATTATTTTTAGGTTGTAAAAATGATAATTGCAATTATTTCCACCAATTCAGCTGTCAATGAGAATACTGTGAAGCGTTAACAATAAAACATATGATGATATTATTATAATGGTCGGATGCTGGGGTCCTTTCTCTATTTTCTCAGCACTACAAGGGGTGTAAGTAGTAGGGTATACCATCGTCTGTCATTCCCAGAACATTGCATCTAGCTGATGATGTTCTGTTTTCACCTCAAATGTTTATTCCATATCCGCAAGAGGTGTATCGAGCTGGCAGTCAAATGGTTAGTGCCTTTGCTTTCGATTCAACAGTTCATGGATTCGAATCCCACTTCAGGCTTGGCTGTGTGTAGAAAAAGGAAATCGAGTAAAGTACATAAGTAAAAATCCCACAAGTACCCATAAGTAAAAAATTAACAAATACAGCCTTGCACGAAAGTTATTAAAACATTAAGAATTTAACTTGAGTAAAAAATTTTTAAAGTCTTAAAAAGTAAAAAACTTAAAAATATTTGTAAAACAAAAATTGTAAGAAGTATTTGCTACAGTAGACACTAGTTTTTACGAACTCGTAGGGACTGGTAAAATAGTTCGTAAAAATGAAAATTTGTAAAATAGAAATATTAGATTATTAAGATCCGATTTTATAACTTTAAATTTTTGGACCCAGTCGTTTAATGCTTTGAAATCTTTTATGCTCAGCTTCGTAGCCAAACTGTTGGATTTCGGTTTAATAACAATACCATCAGCTGGAATATTTATTCCTCTCATTTTTCTCGGCTAAGCAAGTAAAGCTTTTCCAGATTAGGATGTTTTGCTTCTCTACAAGATTTTGACAGGGAGAGCTTCTGCTGGTACATTCCTTTTCAGATTTTTTCCGAGTTTTTAAAATGGTATATAGATGCTGTTCTTTGAAATTGATATTTTTTAGCAATTTTTGTCATAGTATTTTTTCGTCTACTTTAAGGATTTTCTTTTTTACTTCAACTGTTAAGCACGTTGATCTTTTCAAATGCGATAAATTCTCAACGGAATCGATTCTATCTCTCTCAACAAATGAAACTTCATAAATTGAATTGTTCAAACGAAACCAACTACAGAACAAACTTTTAAAGAGTTTTTTTCCCCTTTCTATATTCTAAAGTACAAGTAGGAGAGAATTTTCCCTTTCTGTGTTCTTACGTACAGGTAACACAGAATTTGTTATTGCACCAACTTACTTCCCTGTACCTCTACCAGTTAATTGAAGCAGCCTGGTGGAAGTCTTCATAATTTAAAAATGGGAATCAAGCAGAAAATTCCCGAATACTTGACCTGGCACTCCCAAAGGTATCATTTCACTTGGAGGACATCGCTACCACGACCTATTTAACTTAGCCGTCTTTAATGAACACGACGGATCTTCAGTTAAGCCGGGATTCGAACACACTATATTCTGTTAATGAGAACCACAAGCTATGTAACAGAAGTTGAATTCGGCATCACAATACTTTCTTATCAAACGTCTGATATTCATGAGTTTTCGATTATAGTTCCAATAATGTCTGGAATACTTGCAAGAATACTTGTCGCTTCGTTGCTCAAGAATATGAATCGAACTCATCAAACTGGAAAGCAGTCATAAAAAATTGGGAAATATTGGATCATAAAAATTTAAAAGAAAACTATTGGTCAGAGACGAAAATTCGCATTTCAAAATATTAATTCGTAAATGGGGGTTATAACTATCCTTCTGTTTATGGTGTCAGAGTAACCTCTTACCTGTCTGAAGTTTGTCTTGTTTAAAATTGTGCCGTCGCCAGTAAATTACTTGCGGTGGCGACATAGTTTCTTGTTTTTCCACTTCACAGCAAAGCTAATTCGTCCCCCCCCCCCATAGCATTTGTCAAGAGTACAAAAGCCCCTAATTCATGATGGGAGGTATATCCGCTTTGTCCCTAATCACCACAGTGTAGATGATTGATTTTCAGTGGGGTTCATTATTGATTTTAAGTGGGGTTGATGATTGATTTTCAGTGAGGATATTATCAATCAGCTTATGTCACTCGAAGAAACCAATGCATGTCTTTGTGAAAATATTGCTCAGAAAATTTTGCTTGTCTTTGTTGTTATCTTTACCACATTCAATATGAAGTTATTTTTAGTATTTTGCCCTTAAAATTTAATATAGTTTAAAGTGATTTTAATATTTAAATGTTTAAAAAAATATATGACAACAATTATTATTGAAAGTCATATTCTAATTTATTCAGAATCTAATAATATTTGAAATATTCATTAGAATTGTACGTGGCTGTTATTTATTATACTTTTTTTCTACTTATATTCTACTTATTCTCAAACGAAAGTAATTTGTATTTATTAATAATTGTGAACTTGTTAGAATGGAAATATATAACTTCGTGGCAAATTTAAAATATTAAAAAATATATTTAAAATATAACCTTTTGATTAAGATATACATAAAATTTAAAATATTTCATTTTAAAAAGGTTAAATTTTCTTTAAAATTAAATAGGTATTATAAGTTTTGACTGAGATTGTTTTTTGCTATAAGTAAATTCTGTGTAATAATATCTTATTCATTCTCAATTTTGCAATTTTTTTCCATTTTATTACATTACTAATATTAAATCATTTATTTTATTATACAATACTTAATCATTTTAATCTTTTAAATTCTAATCAATTACATAAAATTTTTAACATTTCATAAAAAAATAAAAAAAAAAAATAGAAGTATGGTAATAGAGTAATCATTTTAAATGTTTGACTGTGTGCATTTATAAATTATTAGTAGCGAATAGGAAGTTTAAAAAATCTGTTTTTATCATTTAAATTGAATAATAAGCTTATTGCTATTATTTACCTGTAAACATTTTTACTGTAAGTGAAATCAAAAATATAAATCACGTAGGATATACATTTTGATTATGGATTTACTTCCTTTTTGGTGTTTGAATCAGATGTGATTATCAAAAACAGGCAATATTAATTTGTTTAAGACTATCAAACAGAAGTTAACTTCTAGAATGAGAATAAATGAAATAACACATATATTCAGGATACTAAAAAAAAAAAAAAAAAGCAAAGTGACAATTTAACTTTCGAATACTTGTGTATAATTGCCTGAATGAGATTTATTGAAACTCATTTTCATCTTTTTTATGGATTGAAAATTTAGAATATTTCATTGGCAAGCGTTTGTTTTAAACGGAATCGTATCCATTGTATTACTGTTATATACGCAATCAATTCAACATTCCCAGGAAACTTGAATATGTGTTTCTCAATCAATACAAGTTTCAGAGGAAACTTATATTAATATGCATAAAGTTCATTAGCTCCGAATTTGTAATCTAAATCGAATCCATTAATTAGATGAATCAATGGCCTTGGAAATTCAGCCAGTGAATTCCCAAGGCCAGATTTCATACCAATCTATTAGATATGGGGGTTGAACTTAAAACATTGCAGTTAAACTAGTTGCCCCTTCCTAAGAGCTCGTGATAGCTGGTTAACGCACAGAAATTTTTGCCTGAGTTAACACGGGGTTCAACGGGGATAAGGAGATAGGGAATAGGCACTAGTTCGTAAAAATGTAAGTGTTCGTAAATTAGAGGTTCGTAAAAAAGTCTGTCTACTGTATTTTCACAACATCTGCGATTTTATCACGGCAGGCTGATTTGTTATGAAACTCTCATCTTATCGGCACTTAGCCTCAAATTTTTTTTTGCTTTGCTGTCATTTTTCAATTGATATTTTAACCAATTCAAATTATTTGTGATTATTCTGACTTGACAACAATATTGATAATTTAGATATAAACCTTTTATTATATTTTGAAAAGTTTTGGCACTAGATTATTTTAATTAGAGTGAGAAATTGAAATGTCATATAAATAAATAATATTTGTCGTAAATGATTTCTAGGTGAATTTCTATCATATTTTACAACTAATAATTGAAAATGTAAAAAATCAGACCTGTCAATTAAAATTGAAACATGGAGAAATTATTCCTTTAGAAGATTACTAAGGATATTTATTATATGTGCAGTCGTGGTTTTCCTTTAAAGCTTTTAGCTGACCCTTATTATTTCATCTTTGAATTGTTACGTAAATTGTGCATGATGTTAAAAAGTAAATTGAACATCAAAAAATTAGTTTTGTAAAGTTAAAACATTAACTGTCTTTTTATTTATTTTTAAAACTAATATATTTTTACTATCTGCTGTCTAAGTTATTGAAATAATTTCTTTACAAATTGAAAATTAGAGTATTTAAAATTACTAAAAAAAAAAAATAACAATGAGTAAATCAGACTAACAACAGAATGTGTTATTATAATAATTAATTCAGAATCACATATAATAATAGAGATAACTTTTATGCTATTCTCTCAATTTGCATAGTTTTAATTTTATTATTTTTAGAACAATGTACAAAAACAAATAAATAAATTAAAATATATGATAGTCTCAACATATTTATATTTGTAAAGTTAAAAAGCTTCCTTGGCTATTATTCAGTTGCATTATAAAATCACGAAAGAAAAATATTAATAAAAAAATAAGCTATTCACGTTCACCGATGAAATCAGTTATCTTAAAAGTTACCATGGATTGAGGTAAGATAATGTAATTTAAATTCCAGTTTCAGATTATTTCCGAGCTAGTTTACATTTACTTCACAGTGTTTTCCAAACAAGAAGCATCAGTAAATAAAGTTTTAAAATTTATTGGCTTATTTTTTTTCGTGGTGAGCCAAAACTTGCTTATCAACTTTCATAATGACGTTGAAACCTTCAGAAAACAACTTTCACCAGCATGCTTCCGCAAGTAGTATCGCTCGCTCTGAAATCTTAAATGAATAATGACTCTGACCAATTACCAAAACACCGGAACGAACACAACAAACAATTCTTTCTGCGTCATGAAAAAAACTAGTCGGGAGAATGTTTTTGCCATACCGGCATTTCTTTATACAGTTCAACTTACGAATTTCCTCTTAGATGGTTGATTGTGTATGATTCTGACGTACCTTTCCTTGAAGAAGAGCCTTGAAGCCGAATATTCGAGCATTCCTTATCATTGTGCGAGTGGCATAATTGTGCTACACAATATCATGACAAACTATTTATCAATCTGACATTGTTAAACTTTGCCATTAGAGTTTGCATGGTAGAAAGCATTCTGTGGTTTCTTTTAGAATCCGTCTTTGGCAATGCAAGGTTGAAAACGATTTCTGAGTATTTTAAAACAATAATCTTCTTTATTAAGAACAGTTAAAAGGTTTTGCAAAATATTATTTACTACATTATAACAAGTATAATCAGAAAGAAAAGTCTGCCTTTTTAAAATACCATGTAATGGAATACTAATCTTACACAAGTATTTCGTAACGTAGTGTATACTCAAACACAACAAGGAAAAGAAGAAACTCGCGTGCAGATTTTTTTTTATATGATTATTTAAATATTACAATTTACCTTTGTATATTAAACTATTATGTTCGAAAACAATATTGTGCAGTCTTTAAATAAGAGATATATTCTCTTATTTATATGGATGATCAACATTTAAACTAAATTTCTTGATCAATGCTTGGATATATAAAATCATTTTATTGAAAATACTCACATTTTATTAGAATAATATTTTAAGGTAACATAGTAATTTTATTGACAGCATAAACAAATCAACGAGCTAGGCACCCACTCGATTATATATATATATATATATATATATATATATATATATATATATATATATATATATATATATATAAACCAAGCATCAGTGAATGGGATCGAAATAGATCTCTTCAATTTTAATGAATATAATCTTTATCATAGCATACGTGGAACACTTGTAAATAAAATTACGAATTAAAGTATAAAACAGCAGCTATATACAAACCAGTTTATTTTCACATAAATTAAATAGATTTGTACATAACTGTAGATAATTTTCCTGAGAAAATACATTGAATAATCATATCACTTTATTATACCTACAAGGCGATGCAGGCAAACCTTGTACAGTGTCTTAAGGTTAACAGGTTTGGAATAGTCGCATAATACCAAATGGGTCGTAATTTTGAATTAAGGTCAGGTGAAGGCCACAACTGAGCTGGCACTCTCCTTTTCACTTCCACGCCACACCAGCGGATGACTTTGGACGTGGACATGTTCTCAACCAACGGAGCTCCAACAACCCAATCAGAATCATTATACAAATCACGGCCAGCGGCAAATGATGCTTCATTTTGATGATCTTAACATGAAGCTACTGAACCACTAGAGCTCACACTTTATAATAGATAAAATAAAAATAAAACATTTACTTAAATTGCAGTGAAAAATATTGGAAATTCTGTGCTGTCTTTGAAAAATGCATCTTCCAATGGTTATATGAATATGTTTCTAAGAAACATTCTTTTTTTTTTAGATGGCGACTTACGAGCGTTTGAAGTAGATCTTAGTAAAAATTTCTTGCGTATTACCCATGGGAAGAACTGAACCGTCAAAAAGCTATAAAACGTTGGCTATTAGTTTTAATAACCCAATAAAAAACAATAAAATATCTAGGTAACTCCATTTTCTTTTGTAGAAATTGTTAAATTTATTATTTTGTACCTTTAAACTTGCTTCAGTATTTTTTCTTAATTTTAATATTCTACAAAGAAAAAGAAGAAGTATAAAATTTTTTATATTTCAACAATGACTAAAATAGTTCCAAATGTCAATTTAAATACGAAAATATTCACCAAACAACTAAGATGGAAAACATATAACTAAATAGAAATGGAAATGGGAAGTACAAAGTTTAAAAAATTCTCAATTCTTCAGAATATGATCAAATTGATGTAAAAAAAAAAATCAACTGTAATTATAAAAATGACAATGAATTGCGTCAATCTACGTCTAACATCTAACTGATGAAAAAAAAAAATATTCTTGGAAAATTTTGGATGAAAACATTTGGGAAAACATCAGCATAGTCGGTATTTCCAAGCTCTTCAGTTGAGGAAAAAGTGAGATGAAAATTTATTTATGCATAGTTTGATGTTAAATTACCCATGATTCATTTACAATTATTGATTAAAAGTATTGTGCAATTTTTTTTCAAAGAATATATGAGTAAATCAAGCAATTCAGTGACTGGGACTATTAGTTAATTAGCGTTTTCGTTTCAGGTTCAAACATACAGAAAAACTCAGTGAACTTCAAGAAAAAATATCACGCACTTTCTTTGTTAACAGTTAATAATATAAGTACCATACCACAAAGACGTAAACACACCATGATAAAGTTTATTGATATTGTTCTAGTATAAACGGAAAAAGAAAATAGAAGTAAAACTTGTAAACAGTAATTTTCTGTGGTAGAAATGGGTTTCCTTTAAGAGGTTTTTAGGAATAAGACAATTGTAAATGGATTGATGAAAGCAAGGAACACAAAGGTTACAATGGGAATTTCCAACAATTGTTTAAATTCTGAATTGATGCAAAAGATAAAAATGTGGGAGAAAATTTAAAATAAGTTGATAATTGTGTATACATATTATTACTGTGAATGAAGTTATGTATGAATGCTATGAAATAATTCAAAAACGTATTAAATAATAAAATTTAATAAATCCTTTTCTATCGTTAGCAGATAAAATAAAGGGTATTTTTTTTCACAGAGAAAGACTCTGATTGTGTAGGTTTGCAGAAAGTAAGGATAAAATAAAACAGGGATCCTCTTTCAATCCAATAGGAATGGAACCCTTTTGTGGGATCAACATGAAGACTACAAGGAAGGCCATTCAAAAATGGGAAAAACAGGAGATGAACAAAGTTTGGCGTGACTCTCCTGGACAGAAACATGCAAAAAGCATGATTTTCAACTCATCTGAGAAAATTGCATCTGAAATTCTTAGACTCCCAAGATTGAAGCAATTGTAGGCTTCATTACTGGGCACTATTATTTCAGGAAACACCTTCATACAATGGGGCTTTTTAAACAAGAACCAATTTGTAGGAAATGCCACGCAGGGGTAGAATCAGCTCATCATATCCTATATGAGTGTGATGCTCTTGCCCTTACAAGATTCACTACTCTAGGTAATCCATATCCTAAAGAGTTACACCGAAACTCCATTGAGGGCCTATCAGACTTTATAAACGAAGTAGGTGACCCAAGACAATGGAACTAGGAAAAATTGGGCTTGGAGCATGGTACAAAATGCAACAATGCAGAGGTGCCACATATCTGACAAGCTCAAAAGAAGAAGAAGAGAAGAAGAAGAAGGATAAAATATATTTATTAATTGAAAAAGTTTTTACAGTTTGTGCCAAAACTTACCCACATGAAATAACTATAGCTACCACACAATTTTATAACTTTTACAACATTGGATTTAAGATGTATAACAGACCAAGGATATGGTGATTCTGCTTCCATGTCCGAAATATTAAATAGTGTATATGCCAAAAAAGGAGAAAAATTCCCATCAATATATGTACTTTTCACTATTTAAATTTAGTTGTTTCAGATACGAGTGGAATTTTAAAAAGATTCATAACTGCATCAGCAACGAATTGTCGGTCAGTATTATTTGTTCAAGGATTTTATAATTTAAATAAATTGGCCTAGTTGTTTCTGTTCACTGGGGTGACAATGTTATAAAAGAATTTGAAATGACTCGAGGTTAAACAGAAATGTTTTTAATTTTCTATTTCGAAATCTCTTAGTTCTTATATTCTCCCAAAATCAACAGAAAGTTATTTCAGGATGATAACTTTCAGTTTCATGATGTAGTAATATTCATTGAAATTAAATTCATAAAACAAGAAGTAGTCATTCGTGAAGTCACTAAATATTTTAATCTCATAGAGAACGATGTAGATGAAAATAAACTAGAAATATAGAAAGAAACATGATATTCGGATTTGATAAACTATTGTAATGGTATTTTGGCAACAGAGAATCTGACAGAGAAAAAGAAATTGCTGGTGGCACAAAAAATATTAACTATTATCGTAGCTTTACAAAAGTGCAACATAGATATTATATATTTTACATAATATTTATAAAACATAAAAATATTAGTTACTTTGCCTATAAAGATCATGCTTTGTAAGATCCTTTTCAAGTTTATTTTACATTTAAAAAATTTGATTAAGAAATAATACATCTGAAATAATTTTATATGGATTCTCTTCTACAACATACATAGTAAAAAATCTCAAGTTTCACAAAAATAGAGAATGAATATGTAAAAACTAGTATGCATACAAATTTTCAGTTTCTTAAATTTGCATTTTTAATACTTTTTAAATAGTGTAAATTTTTTTTTCAACTATCATATGAGGGATTTTTGTCGTTTGTTTCAGTGGTAATTGATAATATATATATTACAAATAAAATATTTCGTTGATATTTCGTTGAATAAAATATTTCGTCGGGAAATAAAATATTTCGTTGATATCATGTTTTTATTAATATTCTTAGATGATTTTTTAACTTGAGGGAAAGTATATCAATCCCTAAGAAGTTTAAATTAAAAAAAATAAGACTAATATAAGATATTTTTCAGATTTAACCAAAAAATTCCCTCTTTTTTCTTACTGTAAAAAAAGTGGTTTCTTTTAAGGGTATGATAATTTACAACCTCAAAGATTTTTTTTTTTTTTTGAGATACTCTACTGGTATAACTACACTATAAAACTCATGGAAATTGATAGCAATGAAATGATTATCTTGAAATTAAATGAGGAAGTGCTATAGACAAAGCAAAAATAACATGAGTGTTTCATTTCCTGTGATTGGATTTACATTCATTTATGTCGGTAAATGTAAAAGCTAATGATGCTGGTAAAAAAGAAAGAACAATAAATCGTCTGGCATTAGAAATATGTTCTTTGATTTTATCGAACATTTTTACTTTATTTAAATACACATAAGTATACTGCAAATTACAGTTTTCTTAAGGAGCAAAGGTATTTTCTTGAACCTTATATAAGGCCAATTGCACATTCAAATGAAAGCAATTCTTGAAGCAGTGTGTCATATGTATTAAAAAGAACTTTGATTCGGGTCTTCTGTATCACTTGTATGGATTTATTGTACTATTTTCATTATATTTTTATATTTATATAAATATGAATCTCATCAACCCCTTGTCAACAAAAATAAACAAATTATAAATTCTTTCTTCTTTAAAATGCTTATACAATTTCCTTTTAATTATTTTAGAAAATGTGTGGCACAATTTTAAGAAAGAAAATTTTTTATATTTGATTAACTTTTTTAATTAAATTACCTATTCGAATAATTTATAGTTTAAAATAATATTAAAAACATAAATTTTTTCTTGGTGGTCATGATAAATGTAACGTAATAAGCTAATGGAAGCCGGAAGTATGAATAACAAAAATAAGTTAACAAAACATCATATTGATAAGAGGCAGTTTGATTATCAAACAAATGTACGTTTCAAGATCGAAATAGTAATCATAAAAAATATGCTGAGGTCAGTGACTGATAAGGAGGTTGCGTATCTTTCAACAAAAAATGAAAACACGAGACAACTTTACGTAATCAGGGTCCCCGGTCACGTTCTGTCGAAGAGAAAAGCGAAAATCAAAAAAGTTATTAATGAATTTTGTTCGAGAATTCAATAAAACGTATAAATTTATTGAATTTTTTTACTTTTCTCAGTAAAAACATATTTCAATGGTATATTCTACTTAATTTCGCTATATGGTAAATATGTAAATTTACAAACTACTATTTGCAACTTAGGATGAAAAGGAGTTCGTATTATTTGTTCCTTTTTAAATTTTTAACTTCTACATGTGTAAAATAGAAAAAAGTAAGTAAGTGAGTAAGAAACTGCTATTGCAAATCATTTGCACAAAAATTTTGTTCAGTGTCAGGTCCATTTCTTGAAAGTTAATGTAATATTTCCATGTTATGAAACGATGTATACCTTTTTATCTTAATTTATTAGCACAAAAAATGTTTCACATTTTTGCCCGAAAATCATTCTGTCTCATATACAATTATAGAGTGTTTAATTTTATGTAAATGTGAAAAATTCGTTTATTTTGAATTGATCCATTTTGAATAAGATTTACTTTCTTTTTATGACTTTTTATTTAAATAAAAATTTTAAACATAGCATGTTGTTGTTGTCGTGTGCCAGCCAGGCTGGCAATACGGGGTGCGCTGCTCCACTTTTCCAACTGAACCATATTTAGTGTGGAGTCCAACTTCCTCAGTAGACACATGACATAGGTACCCGTTTATAGGGTAGGCAACCATTCACACACACACACACAAAGAAAGAACAAAGACAAGAAAGAGAGAGAGAAAGTACATACA
>JAPDSC010124058.1:70191-95655 GCA_026290005.1 Latrodectus geometricus | reverse complement strand
TAAAATGGATCATGTTTGATTAGAATCATTGAAAACATAAGAATAAGATTTCGAGAAAGGCCTTCTAAGGACATTTGATGCACCATAGATAGAAATTATTTTGGATTAAAACTTACAAAAGCCTAAAAAAGATCATGTTTGATTAGAATCATTGAAAACATAACAAAGAATAATATTTCTAGAAAAGCCTGATGAGGACAAGTGATGGCTGTAGCATTCCTTCGAACATTTTCTTTATCTCGTAACTCACTCCTTTTGACGCACCTTGTAAGGTTGGTGGACTTTCAGAAATATTCTAGTGAGATGGATGGAGCTTTCTAGTTTCTGGTGCCTCTCGAGAGAGTTTTGTAATGTCGCTCCCTTGATTTTCCCTCTTCTAACCATACCATTGACTTTCTCTTTCTCTAACAGTCTGGTTCTGTGCTACAATATTTTCTGCAGGCGTTTCCCAACCTTTCTATCTCGTTCATTACAATTTCATTTTTTTATTTACTTTTTGAAAGAATATTTTTTTGTTCATTTATATATTATTTCTTTTTAATTCCAGGGTCAAATGGAAGGTATTGAAAAAAAAAAAAAAAAAAAAAAACTGAACTTAATAGTATTGGTGTTATCATCTGCGATATCTCATAATCGGAATCAGAAACTTTAAAAAGTTTAGACACGCCTCGAGGGGTCACTTTTGAAGGTCGCATCTGTTCAAGGATAAAAATAACATAAAATGTTTCTAATGCGTATTTTCTTGAGCATAATTTACCAATATTATTTAATCTCTATTATACATGCTAGAAATTCTATGATAAATACTTATATTAAAAAAAAAATTAATTGTTATATTTTATATGTTTTGAAACGTTATCCTGTTTAGGCCTAAGCTTACATTACATAAATATTATTCAATAAAACAATTCTTATACTTGAAATTTAGTCAAACATCCTAAATGTATTTAAACGTATTCGAAATTAAGTAAATGATTAAGACAATAAAATAATAAATATAATAATGTATAAATATATATATATATATATATATATATATATATATATATATATATATAAAATATTTGTTTACATTTATGATCTTAAACTTAAGTGTGATCAATAAAGAACAAAACTTTGATCTATTGAAAAGTTTTTAAAGCAGTTTCTCACGCTTTAAAAACTTTAATTTCAGTGATTTATTTTGAATTTTAATATAATTTATTTATATCATTATAGAAACACATTCGTACATTATTATTTCCCACAATCAGTTATATCCTTGAATTATATCTAGTATAACTTAAGAATACCATATACTGAATACATTTCACTTTTATAATTGTGTAAATATTTTCATTACAATTATTTTTGTGAATTAACTTAAGAGATTAATTAAGATGATGATAGTAGAATTTCTATGATTTATTATATTATTTTACAATGCAAATAATTTTCCTGATAGTTTTAGTCTGTTGTGTTAATGTGTTGATATTTCGATATTACAAGGGAAGGCTAATAAATACATTCATAACAGTTTGTTCAGAACAAGTTTTATTGTGCATCGATGATTTTCTAATTTTCTGATATTAATATCTGTGGCTTTATGTACACCATTTTTACAGTTGATTTATTTTATCATATTATAATTTGGAAATATTTATTTCTCATAATTTAGTAGTTTCACAAATAATGATCACTGTCACTTGATTTAATTAAGGACAAATAATTTTGTGTTTTTCTTTGTTGGAAGAGTATTTAATTAAATATCTATAATTTCATTATTTCTAAAGCTATATTCAGAGCATTTGGTGGTCATCAAAATAATTAGATTCTGATTTATTTAATTTTAACTTATATTTCTGTTCAATCTATTTAAAATATTAAAAAATATCTTGATAAATGAATCAAATACATGCATATAAGTTTCAAACTTATTAACGTAATTATATTCAAAATATATCAAATTCACAATTGATAAGATTTAACAACGCTGTTACGACAATATCCCATTTGTCAAATAACTTTTAAGTTATAAGTTATCAAATGAAAGCGATGATCAAAAGTCTGAATTGATAGTATTTCTAATTGTTTGGGCTATTCACACTTTTATTGTAAAGAAAAAAGCTTAAAAGAATGTTTTTGTAGCTCTAAGCATAAATCATGTGCCCCATTTTTTCCCCCACTAAATGAATGAAGGGTTGCATAACCTATAACTTATGTGGTTCTAGTGGTTTATATTTTAATTCTCCAAATGAAGACTAATGAAGAGAATCCTTATAAAAATGAGGTAAAAGAACTTTTTCATTGCGAAATGTATCTTAATCGACCTTAATTACTTTCAAAAGAGGCTTATATTGCCTTTTTTTAGCAAACAAATCTGTTAGAGTGAGTGTTAAGAAATTTCTTTTATCATGACTCATAAATGCGGTATATACCGAAAAATCTTCATGAAAAGCTATATGTTTGGTACATGCAAAAAATTTTACAGCAATTTTGAAATATTAGACTTCAAATAAACATGTATCCTATTTTAAGTCATATTTATATTGATCTCTTAAGTTTTCTTTAAGAGCAAACTGGCAGTTGGAAAGTTATTGTTCTGGCATTCAATTCGACAGTTCTTGTGGTTGATTTTCATCTTGGGTGTGGATGTTTGCAGAGGCTTGGAATCGACTTAAAGCTTTAGACCATGGTCGAATAGTCTTCATGCTGCGAAAAGCTATAGCACCATGAGCAACAAATCAAGCATTCTTTAACTCTGTTGACCGATTTTACTTATCACGTTAACAAGATGGATACTAATTAAGCAATTCAGTTTTACTATACTAAGAATAGATACGAAAATATGTCTCCAGATAACATTACCAACAAACCGTCTAATATAGTGATTCAAAGTACTTTACCCATTAATCCTTCCAAATGCGTATTTAGTGGTATGTGCCAACTGACATTACTAACAGCTAAATTTAATTGAGAATAAACTTTAAGTAATTTTGATTATGTGTAAAGAAGGAATCTTATATCATGTGAAAAATTTGAATTTCAAGTTCATTGCTTTTACTATAAAGCAAAAAAAACTTCATAAACGAAAGTTTTGCGCAATGAGATTTTGAGCTGCATCAGGAAAATTTCTGATTAATTACTTAGATAATATTCTGTAAAAAAAGTATGCTGTTGCTAAAAATTTTTTTCAAAAATATTAAGTTAGACCTTTAGTACCAACTTTTTTTCCTTCAAGTTTGGTTTCTACAAAAATGAAAGCCAAATGAACTACAAATCAATAGTATTTTCTTATTATTTACAATTTCCTTGAAACATTAAAAAAACTAGTCAATTCCTTGATGGTAGACCACTTTATTTGGAATTGAGGAAATCCAACTAATTCTTCTAATTCCATGTCATCTTTGTAAGAAATGTCACATAATACAATCGAGAAGAATAGAAAAGATGAAGAATCGAAGATTTCAAATCGAGGAAATATGGAGACTGTGATAGTACTTCTGTGCCAAGTATTAATTTTTTTGTTTTCGTTCACATTAAGGTGAAACTATGGACTCAACTTTTTAACCATTCGAACCAAATAAAAGTAAGGCTCTATGGTACTGGGACACATTCCATTATCATCATCAATTATCTCACTATTTCGTGTGTATTTTTATGTATAAGTTGATTCAGTCGTTCTTCACAGAATTGCTTAAGGCATGATTTGAGAATCATATCTTTGAGGCCAAAGTTGGAATCTTTGAATCACGTAAGTTAATTTTGAGCAGTTTAAGGAGTTCATCGCTTTTTCACCGTTTTACTATTCTTTCAAACAGTTTTTATTGCATTAACATTTGATCAAATGCAAATGGCGGATTTTCAAAAATGACTTTTTTGTTTGACTTAACACTGCATTTTAATGACCTAAAATAAACAAAAGTACCTCAACATAAGAAAAAAAGGAAGAAAAAAAAAACAAAACATGGGTTAGTTAAATTTATTGATAATAAAATAGCAATAAAGTTAAACTAAAAAGAGTAAAAAATTCTAAGTCTACAATGCTTTAGTTTTACATATATTTAAATTGATTGAAAGCAATTAATCTGTTTAAACTTTAAATTAACTGGACCTCATTGAAGAATTAAAGAAGCTCATGAATTTTTTTCTTAAAATAATGATTTTATTAGAATATATATATATAAACATGGTTTGTTTGCGTAATAAATGCAATAAAATACATTCCAGACTACCTTTAAAATCCAATATGCAACTCTAGTTCTATGCAGACACAGAACAAAACATTCACTTCAGAAAGAGATAAATTTGTTTAGAAATCATAATATTAAAATATATATAATAATAATGAATTTTAATTTATTATTTTTATGTAAATGTTTATTACTGTAAAACAATTTTCTTTTGTTTAGTTGTATTGGCTGATTTTACATAAGAATTTGAATTACTGTGAAACATAAAATATTCGCAATTTCTTAGAGAAAAGTATTTTTTAAAAGTAATACTTTGATTGTAGATAATTGCTGGGATAGTTTTTTTCTGACTGATTGTGAACTTAAAATTGTTCCAAAACTTCCTTAAGCATCTTCTAGGAAACTGCCAATGAAATCAATTAAACAGTAGAATGCACATAACATACTATTTTCCAGGAAAACATTGAATGAAAATTACCACACAAAAAGAGAAACTTTAACCAATTGAAATTCTCTACAATTGTCTTCTTTGCTATACAATTGTTGAAAAATAATGGAAGACAGAAGTTTTTCAAATTGGAGGAAGTAGTAAACGTTCTAAAGAACGTACATCTAGATATTGCATACGTTGGCGAAATACCGAATAAATACTTTTAAATTTTGTTATTAGCTGACTAAATTGCACCAAATTGTTTTTAAGAAAATAGAAAATCTTAAGTATAAAGAAATAAGTTACTTACTATTTTACACAAAATACCATTTCTACAATTGTTAACAGACAACTAATATTATTTCCTTTTAGATCTGAAAAAGAATGATTATACCTTGAACATTTTTAAAAGGAGAAAACATGTCTTCATAGAAAATTATTTAATGTTGATCATTAAACCACTGGAAATCCAACATATGGACAATTTTTAGATTTCCAGTGTGGGTTTTTTTTATTATTTTTTTAAATAAATCTTCAACAATGCTTTTTCTTTTATAAATCTGTCATATAAATATCTTATTGTTCGACTATTAAAAGATCCAATTCCCCCTCGAAGAAGACCATATTTATTTCCTTAAATAAAGTAAATTTTTATTGATTCAAAATAAACTTTAAGCTGTAGATTCTTTATAAATTAATACCGTAGTGACCAATCATGGTTGTCTACTCTTCTTCAAATTGGCTAAAGAAACAACTGACAATATTGGAAAAGTATGGCCCCAACGGTTTTATAAAAGAGAAAATGCTTGTTAAAATGCAATTTAACAGCATATTGTTGTTTTTCTGGTGATTACGAATGATGCATATATTTACTATTTTATTATGATCAACTGAAATATTTCTAGAATTTATAAAGTGAATTACTTTTGACGTGGAATATTTGAGAAGTTTTGAATAAAGTAAATTTAGGTTGTTGGTTTCTTAAAAAAACAAACATGATTAAATTATTAGTATAAGCTTGAAATCTGATTTCGAATTTGAAAATAGGGAAAATAATACTTCTCTCTTATCTCAAAGAACAATACCACCTGCGCTACAATCACTTTTAGAGAAAACAATACTTTGGGAAAACAATACTTCAAAACAATGTGAATAAATCTTTAGTATGTCATATGCAGGCAATAGAAATCGTAGATCTGTTCAATTTAAATCTTAGAGTTCTAATTTCTAGCATAATAACAAACAATTTTTGTTTGATCAATAATGTATATCGAGTAAATGAATTCAAAAATATGAATTATTATTTGCAATTTCTTGTAAAGCATAATATCCAAATAGATTTATTTTACAACATTCTTGCAAAGTAATAAGAATTAGACAGTAAATTTTATCTGTTATTATTTCCAAGAATGTTTTAAATCTATTTGGATGTTATATTTTAAAATAAATTTACTAAGACTAGATGATAAATTTCGAGTAAGATAACACCGAGTTCCAGATTTTAACTAGAGAAATTTTATTATAGGATTAGAATAAAAAATATTTTTTCTACATATACAATAAAAGTCTCTTTTATACGAGCTTTATTTTATTTGATATTGTTGAGCATGAACATGTATTTAACAGCATGAACAAGAGAAAACATTGGCTCAGATTTACTGTACGGTCGCTCTTGGCACGATTTTCCAAAGTTGGCGATAAATAACATTTTTTGGCAACCCAACCAATTCTGACCAATCACAGATGAGAGATTCCGACTAATGAAAAATGGAGGATTCTGACAAAATGGTAACCGACCAATGAAAAATGGAATATTCTGTTTATTTTCAGACCACGCTTATGTAAATTGGCTAGATTGGCGAGAATTTTGGCAATTTTTTGAAAAGGTCGCCAAGAGCGACCGTACAGTAAATTTTTACCAAAACATTTATTTTATAAATGCTTAATAAATACAAAAAATGGCAAGTTATGTTGAGTATTAAAAGATTTATATAAGGTAAGGGCAGAGTAAAATATTTACATAAAGTCGAAATACATGCCTCGAAAAATTATACTTGTCATCCCGGTTTCCAGACAAAATACCGTGGGTGGCCGGTTTACTTCACCACCCGGTAAAAAATAAATTTGGATTAATAGAAGATCTAAAAAGTCTAAAAACAATTAAATGTGAATTATTTAGGATAATTACTTGGTCATTTATTTCTTTATACATGTTGACGCAAGCGTAGAAACCCGAAGAACAGCGCCCTCTATGTAGACGAGACTTCCGCCTCTGACCAAAGAGGAGAATGGAGCTTGACTAACTGTCAACTTATACATTTACTTGTTATTTTACACTTTTACTTGTTATTGTTTTAAAATAAAATTAATAACAATCTACACGAGGTCCATCATATACTTTAAACTACTTACAACACCAGAAACGTCTTGAATTTATGGACTAACAATACCCATGGTTCATTGCATACTTGGACTTCTGGGAAAAGTTTTTGAAATGCAGAATTGTCTTCGTGGGTAAATATGACCAAAACAAATACTTTCGATTGGGAAAATGCTGATATTTCTGTTAAATCATTAATAGCAGTCTTCTTGGTGCACCCGAGAGGAAAATGAACAATGATTAGCAGTTTAACGAAGTTGTATTTGACAAAGAGTATTTGAGGTCAAATTGGGAATAATGGAAGCAAGAAGAGACTATTGGAGATGTGATTATTTCAAGTGAAGAAATATGATTTGGTCAATTAAAAAAAAATAACATAGCAGATCTACCTGATCAAGATTGTTTAGTACGTCTTCCGCTTACTTAGGAAGTCAGAACCAGATAAGAGAACATTTCCTTTGATGAACAACACTTGGACTCATTTTTGATGACGAGACAACACATGGACTGTTTTTTTGTTTGATGAACGAATAATCAATTAAATGCTTGTGTGATGAGATGTAAAATTAATATCAGATTAGCTATGAAGATTTTAATAGGATTAAAACCAAAAATGGCTTTCGATAAAAAAAAATGCTAGTCAATGTAAAGTTTAAATCAATGTGTAAAAGTCCTTGCCAAAGTAAATGTTGTTCAAATTTTTATTCCTCATTCAAAGTGTTTCTTCTCACTTAAGTGTCTTATAAATATTAACAAATAAGAAATAAAATTTTTAAATTTATGTTTCTGTCATTAATTACAACCCCTTGTAATGAGTAACCATCTATTCATAGCACATTGAGAATAAACTACCCTCTAAAATATCGAAAAACCTGCCAAGGGTGAATACCTGGAATTGTGGGGGTGGGGGGCATTCAGTGTCCTGGTTGAACATTTTAGATATCTGGCAAGCCTAAATAAGATGAACTAGTAGTAAAATTAAAAATACTAGTTCAGAGAAAAGGATCGAAATATATATATATTTATATATATATATATATATATATCCTGAATGTTAGTAACTATATCATGATCCATCTTTTCAAGCCATTTTTTGGAAAAGATATTAGGTTTACTTAGATATTTCATTTGATGTATTTACACGCTGTGTTGCCGCCCAACCTGTCTAGTGGTTAGCGTACCTGACTACAGATGGGTGGGACCTGGGTTCGAATCCTGGTTCGGGCATGTATGTACTTTCTCTCTCTCTTTCTTGTCTTTGTTCTTTCTTTGTGGTCTAGGTCTAGTTATTGTTAGGTTTCTAGCCCAGAGGGCCATATCCCTTCTATTCCTAAGAAGTTATTTCAACAACATAGATAGACAGTAGATTCATATTAAGATAAGTGTTCCCAATAAAATAAATTGTTCCTGCATGATGAATTATAGAATTCCAAACAAAATAAACACAAAAGTTACAAGAGAGAAATAGTAAATTGAAAAAACAAGGTACAATAAACACATAGAACTGTATAGTACTTATTTTATTTCTTTATCTTTTGATTTTAATTATTTATTATTTCTTAAATTATAAACAAACAAAGAATACACAAATATTTACAAACAAAAAATATATTCAACTCAGTACCCCAATGAAGGGCAATCAGCAAGAAATTGAAACAAAAGAAAAAGTGTCAAAAAATAAATAAATAAATATTTTTATTTTGAACTTAATTAGCTTGTTGCTGGGTTTAAACGCAGCACGGCCCTGGGTCTGTGGAAATTAATGATTTCATACGGGCTATAGTTCTCAATAGATTGAATTTCTGCATTATTAATTTCATTAAGTTTTTCAAAAAATCTAAATGCTAGGAATTTAATATATTTTTTTAATGAAAGGACACCTAGATTATTGCGAATTTGTTCGTTTCTGTTATAGTAGTCAGATTTTGAGATTAGTCTGAGGAGTTTGCTTTGCTGACCTTCCAGCTGTTTAATATTAGTTAATGCAGCACTTCCCCAGATTGGTGCAGCGTATGTAATTATTGGTCGTATAAATGACTTATATATGAGTAACTTATTACTCATGGATAGATTAGAATTGTACGCAATTAGTGGATAAAGGGTTGATTTGGCTGAAATTAATTTTAACTTAGTTTTCCTAATATGTGATTTCCAGGTGAGTCTTTTATCTAGTGTAAGTCCGAGGTAATCAACGGTATCTGACCAGGGGACAGGATACCCGTTGAGTTTAATCTGGGGGGGTGGAGTTCTTTTTTTAGTAAAAACGAATTTCTTTCTTTGTGTGTGTGTGTTTGAATGGTTGCCTACCCTATAAACGGGTACCTATGTCATGTGTCTACTGAGGAAGTTGGACTCCACACTAAATATGGTTCAGTTGGAAAAGTGGAGCAGCGCACCCCGTATTGCCAGCCTGGCTGGCACACGACAACAACAACATGCTATGTTTAAAATTTTTATTTAAATAAAAAGTTATAAAAAGAAAGTAAATCTTATTCAAAATGGATCAATTCAAAATAAACGAATTTTTCACATTTACATAAAATTAAACACTCTATAATTGTATATGAGACAGAATGATTTTCGGGCAAAAATGTGAAACATTTTTTGTGCTAATAAATTAAGATAAAAAGGTATACATCGTTTCATAACATGGAAATATTACATTAACTTTCAAGAAATGGACCTGACACTGAACAAAATGTTTGTGCAAATGATTTGCAATAGCAGTTTCTTACTCACTTACTTACTTTTTTCTATTTTACACATGTAGAAGTTAAAAATTTAAAAAGGAACAAATAATACGAACTCCTTTTCATCCTAAGTTGCAAATAGTAGTTTGTAAATTTACATATTTACCATATAGCGAAATTAAGTAGAATATACCATTAAAATATGTTTTTACTGAGAAAAGTAAAAAAATTCAATAAATTTATACGTTTTATTGAATTCTCGAACAAAATTCATTAATAACTTTTTTGATTTTCGCTTTTCTTTTCGGCAGAACGTGACCGGAGACCCTGATTACGTAAAGTTGTCTCGTGTTTTCATTTTTTGTAGAAAGATACGCAACCTCCTTATCAGTCACTGACCTCAGCATATTTTTTATGATTACTATTTCGATCTTGAAACGTACATTTGTTTGATAATCAAACTGCCTCTTATCAATATGATGTTTTGTTAACTTATTTTTGTTATTCATACTTCCGGCTTCTATTAGCTTATTACGTTACATTTATCATGACAATCAAGAAAAAAATTTATGTTTCTAATACTATTTTAAACTATAAATTATTCGAATAGGTAATTTAATTAAAAAAGTTAATCAAATATAAAAAATTTTCTTTCTTAAAATTGTGCCACACATTTTCTAAAATAACTAAAAGGAAATTGTATAAGCATTTTAGAAGAAGAAAGAATTTATAAGTTGTTTATTTTTGTTGACAAGGGGTTGATGAGTTTCATATTTATAAAAATATAATGAAAATAGTACAGTAAATCCATACAAGTGATACCGAAGTCTCGAATCAAAGTTCTTTTTAATACGTATGACACTTTGCTTTAGGATTTGCTTTCATTTGAATATGCAATTGACTTTATATAAAGTTCAAAAAATAACCTTTGCTCCTAAAATAAAAAAAAAAAATTATAATGAAATTAGTACAATAAATCCATACTAAGTGATACAGAAGTCCCGAATCAAAGTTCTTTTTAATACATATGACACTTTGCTTTAGGAATTGCTTTCATTTGAATGTGTGCGATTGGCCTTATATAAGATTCAAGAAAATACCTTTGCTCCTTAAAAAAACTGTAGTTTGTAGTATACTTATGTGTATTTAAATAAAGTAAAAATGTTCGATAAATTCAAAGAACAAATTTCTAATGCCAGACGATTTATCGTTCTTTCTTTTTTACTAGCATCATAAGCTTTACCATTTACCGACATAAATGAACGTAAATCCAATCACAGGAAATGAAACACTCATGTTATTTTTGCTTTGTCTATAGCACTTCCTCATTTAATTTCAAGATAATCATTTCACATTTCACTGCTATCAATTTCCATGAGTTTTATAGTGTAGTTATACCAGTGGAGTATCTCAAAAAAAAAAAAAAATCTTTGAGGTTGTAAATTATCATTCCCTTAAAAGAAACCACTTTTTTTACAGTAAGAAAAAAAAAAGAATTTTTTGGTTAAATCTGAAAAATATCTTATATTAGTCTTATTTTTTTAATTTAAACTTCTTAGGGATTGATATACTTTCCCTCAAGTTAAAAAAATCATCTAATAATATTAATAAAAACATGATAACAACGAAATATTTTATTTCCCAGAGTTGGACATCAACTACCACTGAAAGAAACGACAAAAATCCTTCATATGACAATTGAAAAAAAAATTTACACAATTTAAAAAGTGTTAAAAAATGCAAATTTAAGAAACTGAAAATTTTTATGCATACTAGTTTTTACATATTCATTCTCTATTTTTGTGAAACTTGAGATTTTTTACTATGTATGTTGTATAAGAGAATCCATATATAAAATCATTTCAGAAATATTATTTCTTAAACAAATTTTTTAAATGTAAAAAAAAAAAAACTTAAAAATGATCTTACAAAGCATGATCTTTATAGGCAAAGTAGCTAATGTTTTTAAATTTTATAAATATTAAGGAAAATGTATAATATCTATGTTGCACTTTTGTAAAGCTACGACAATAGTTAATATTTTGTTGTCGCACCAACAATTTCTTTTTCTCTGTCAGATTCTCTGTTGCCAAAATACCATTACAATAGTTTATCAAATCCGAATATTATGTTTCTTTCTATATTTCTAGTTTATTTTCATCTACATCGTTCTCTATGAGATTAAAATATTTAGTGACTTCACGAATGACTACTTCTTGTTTTATGAACTTAATTTCAATGAATATTACTACGTCATGAAAATGAAAGTTATCATCCTGAAATAACTTTCTGTTGATTTTGGGAGAATATAAGAACTAAGAGATTTCGAAATAGAAAATTAAAAACATTTCTGTTTAACCTCGAGTCATTTCAAATTCTTTTATAACATTGTCACCCCACTGAACAGAAACAACTAGGCCAATTTATTTAAATTATAAAAACCTTGAACAAATAATACTGTCCGACAATTTGTTGCTGATGCAGTTATGAATCTTTTTAAAATTCCACTCATATCTGAAACAACTAAATTTAAATAGTGATAAGTACATATTTTGATGGGAATTTTTCTCCTTTTTTGAAGTATACACTATTTAATATTTCGGACATGGAAGCAGAATCACCATATCCTTGGTCTGTTATGCATCTTAAATCAAATGTTGTAAAAGTTATAAAATTGTGTGCTAGCTGTAGTTATTTCATGCGGAGAAGTTTTGGCACAAATTGTAAAAACTTTTTCAATTAATAAATATCTTTTATCCTTACTTTCTGCAAACCTACACAATAAGAGTCTTTTTCTGTGAAAAAAATACCCTATATTTTATCTGCTAACGATGGAAAAGGATTTATTAAATTTTATTATTTAATACATTTTTTTAATTATTTCATATCATTCATACATAACTTCATTCATTTTAATAATATGTATACACAATTATCAACTTATTCTAAATTTTCTCCCACATTTTTATCTTTTGCATCGATTCAGAATTTAAACAATTGTTGGAAATTCCCATTGTAACCTTTGTGTACCTTGCTTTCACCTATCCATTTACAATTGTCTTATTCTTAAAAACCTCTTAAAGGAAACCCATTTCTACCTCAAAAAATTACTGTTTACTAGTTTTACTTCTATTTTTTTCCCATTTATACTAGAACAATATCAATAAACTTTATTATGGTGTGTTTACGTTTTTGCGGTATGGTACTTATATTATTAACTGTTACCAAAGAAAGTGCGTGATATTTTTTCTTGAAGTTCAAGGAGTTTTTCTGTCTGTTTGAGCCTGAAACGAAAACGCTAATTTACTAATAGTCCCAGTCACTGACTTGCTTGATTTACTCATATATTCTTTGAAGAAAAAAAAATTGCACAATGCTTTTAATCAATAGTTGTAGGTGAATCATGGGTAATTTAACATGAAACTATGCATAAATTTTCATCTCATTTTTTCCTCAACTGAAGAGCTTGGAAATACCGACTATGCTGATGTTTTCCCAAATGTTTTCATCCGAAATTTTCCAAGAATATATTTTTTTTTCATCAGTTAGCTGTTAGACGTAGATTGACGTAATTCATTGTCATTTTTATAATTACAGTTTATTTTTTACATCAATTTGATTATATTCTGAAGAATTGAGAATTTTTTAAACTTTGTACTTCCCATTTCCTTTTCGATTTAGTTATACGTTTTCCATCTTAGTTATAACTAAGATTATATGGTGAATATTTTCGTATTTAAATTGATATTTGGAATTATTTTAGTCATGGATGAAATATAAAAAAATTTATGCTTCATCTTATTCTTTGTAGAATATTAAAATTAAGAAAAAATACTGAAGCAAATTTAAAGGTAGAAAAAGTTAAAGATACCTTATCTTTTTTTGAAAGAATTTTTTTTTTTTCAATTTTGAGAAGCATTTTTGATGCTATAAAATGTAACGACATCTGGAGAAGAAGAACTAACTCTGAACTTTACATGTTGTTTGGAGAACAGATATAGTCAACTACATAACGATTCAGAGAATAAAATGGGTAGGCCACCTGTGCAGGGTGGACAAAAGCCTTACAACAAAAACGATCTTCTCGGCCAGACCATTCGGCACCCGAAAAAGAGGGAGGCCTTAACTCAGATGGCTCGAGTGCGTTGAAAAGGACTTGAAAACTTAAAAATTGTGAACTGGAGGTCTCGGGCCCCGGATAGGAGATCCTGGAATTCGATACTGCGGAAGGCAAGGGCCCATCCTGGGCAGTCATGCCACTGAAGAAGAAGAAGAAATTTAAAGGTACAAAATAATAAATTTAACAATTTCTATGCCGCCCTACCGGTCTAGTGGTTAGCGTACCTAACTACAGATGGGTGGGACCTGGGTTCGAATCCTGGCTCGGGCATGGATGTACTTTCTCTCTCTCTCTTTCTTGTCTTTGTCCTTTCTTTGTGTGTGTGTGTGAATGGTTGCCTACCCTATAAACGGGTACCTATGGCATGTGTGTACTGAGGAAGTCGGACTCCACACCAAACATGGTTCAGTTGGAAAAGTGAAGCAGCGCACCCCATATTGCCAGCCTGGCTGGCACACGACAACAACAACAATTTTTACAAAAGAAAATGGAATTACCTAGATATTTTATAGTTTTTTATTGAGTTTTGAAAACTAATAGCCAACGTTTTATAGCTTTTTGACGGTTCAGTTCTTCCCATGGGTAATACGCTATAAATTTTTACTAAGATCTACTTCAAACGCTCATAAGTCACCATCTGAAAAAAGAACGTTTCTTAGAAACATATTCATATAACCGTTGGAAGATCCATTTTTCAAAGACAGCTGAGAATTTCCAATATTTTTCTCTGCAATTTAAGTAAATTTTTATTTTATCTATTATAAAGTGTGAGCTCTAGTGGTTCAGTAGCTTCATGTTAAGATCATCAAAATGAAGCATCATTTGCCGCTGGCAGTGATTTGTATAATGATTTTGATTGGGTTGCTGGAGCTCCGTTGGTTGAGAACATGTCCACGTCCAAAGTCATCCGCTGGTGTGGCATGGAAGTGGAAAGGAGAGTGCCAGCTCAGTTGTGGCCTTCACCTGACCTTAATTCAAAATTACGAACCATTTGGTATTATGCGACTATTCGAAACCCATTAATCTTAAGATACTGTCCAAAGTTTGCTTATATCGCTTTGTATGTATGTATCATAAAGTGATGTGCTTATTCCATGTATTTTCCCAGGAAAATTATTTACAGATATGTACAAATCTATTTAATTTTATGTGAAACTAAACTGGTTTGTATATAACTGCTGTTTTATTTTCATTTTATTTTCAAGTGTTCCACGTATGTTGTGATAAAGATTATATTCATTTAAATTGAAGAGATCTATTTCGATCCCATTCACTGATGCTTGGTTTATATATATATATATATATATATATATATATATATATATATATATATATATATAATCGAGTGGGTGCCTAGCTTGTTGATTTGTTTATGCTGTCAATAAAATGAATATGTAACCTTAAAATATTATTCTAATAAAATGTGGGTATTTTCAATAAAATGATTTTATATATCCAAGTATTGATCAAGAAATTTAGTTTAAATATTGATCATCCATATAAATAAGAGAATATATCTCTTATTTAAAGACTACACAATATTGTTTACGAACATAATAGTATAATATACAAAGGTAAATTGTAATATTTAAATAATCATATAAAAAAATCTGCGCGCTAGTTTCTTCTTTTCCTTGTTGTGTTTGATTATATACTACGTTACGAAATACTTGTGTAAGATTAGTATTCCATTACATGGTATTTTAAAAAGGCAGACTTTTCTTACTGATTATGCTTGTTATAATGTAGTTAAATAATATTTTGCAAAACTGTTACCTTTTAACCGTTCTTAATAAAGAAGCTTATTGTTTTAAAATACTCAGAAATCGTTTTCAACCTTGCATTGCCAAAGACGGGTTCTAAAAGAAACCACAGAATGCTTTCTACCATGCAAACTCTAATGGCAAAGTTTAACAATGTCAGATTGATAAATAGTTTGTCATGATATTGTGTAGCACAATTATGCCACTCGCACAATGATAAGGAATGCTCGAATATTCGGCTTCAAGGCTCTTCTTCAAGGAAAGGTACGTCAGAATCATACACAATCAACTATCTAAGAGGAAATTCGTAAGTTGAACTGTATAAAGAGTTGCCGGTATGGCAAAAACATTCTTCTAACTAGTTTTTTTCATGACGCAGAAAGAATTGTTTGTTGTGTTCGTTCCGGTGTTTTGGTAATTGGTCAGAGTCATTATTCATTTAAGATTTCAGAGCGAGCGATGCTACTTGCGGAAGCATGCTGGTGAAAGTTGTTTTCTGAAGGTTTCAACGTCATTATGAAAGTTGATAAGCAAGTTTTGGCACACCACGAAAAAAAAAATAAGCCAATAAATTTTAAAACTTTATTTACTGATGTTTCTTGTTTGGAAAACACTGTGAAGTAAATGTAAACTATCTCGGAAATAATCAGAAACTGGAATTTAAATTACAATGATTTAAATTACATTATCTTACCTCAATCCATGGTAACATTTAAGATAACTGATTTCATCGGTGAACGTGAATAGCTTATTTTTTTTGTTAATTTTATTCTTTCTCTCTCTCATAATTTTATAAATCAATTAAATAATAACCAGGGAAACTTTTTAACTTCAGAAGTATAAATAAGTTGCGAATATCATATATTTTTATTTATTTATTTGTTTTTGTATTTTGTTTTAAACACAATAAAATGAAAACTACCCAACTTGAGAGAACAGCATAAAAATTATCTCAATAATTATATATGAATTTAAAATAATATTAACAATAAAGCATCTATTGTTAGTTTCAATTTACTCGTTATTAGTAGTAAATTTTAAATACTCTAATTTTGAATTTGTAAAAAATTGATTTCAACAATTTAGATAGTAAAAATAAATGCTCTAAATAGGAAAGCAATTAATGTTCTAACTTTTCTGACTTAATTTTTTTACGTTCAATTTACTTTTTAACATCATGCAACAGCCATCGTTAATGGGTATAGGCACGCAATTTACGTAACAATTCAAAGATGAAATGCTAACGGCCAGCTAAAAGGTATAAAGGGAAACCCACTATTATACGATAAAAATTTTCATAATAATCTTCCAAAGGAATTATTTCTCCATGCTTGAATTTTAATTTGCAGATCTGATTTTTACACGTTCAATTATCAGTTGTAAAATATGACAGAAATTCACTTAAAAATCTTTTAGAACAAATATTATTTATCTATATACATTTTGATTTCTCACTCTAATTTAAATAATATAGAGGCGAAACCTTTTCAAAATATAATAAAAGATTTATACCTTGATTATCAAACTGTTGTTAATAAGTCAGAATAATCACAAATAATCTGAATTGGTTTAAATATCAAATGAAAAATGACAGTAAGGCAAAAGAAAATTCTGAGGCTAAGTACGGATAAGATGCGAGTTTCATAGCAAACCAGTCTGCCGTGATAATATCGCAGATGTTGTGAAAATACAGTAGACGTTCGTTTTTACGAACCTCTAATTTACGAACACTTACATTTTTGCGAACTAGTGGCTACTCCCTATCTCCTTAACCGGCTATCCTGGGTTAAGGGGACTGTTTCCTCAAAATAAATCTTGAAATGAACTTCAGCGCCATCTAGCACAGTTGTTTTGGGGCGGTCGCTCTTACTGAAACTGGAGAAACTGATTGGTGAGTTTTAATTTACAAGCCACACCAAAGCACCCTTTTACAAAGAAAAGATAGTTCCTAATTCAATAGGGGTGAAAAAGGGGTATGAACAGGAGATCACTTAACATCAGGGGTAAGGTGATCAGTAACCCTCCCCCCTTAGCCTGTTTCCAAGCAGATTTTCTCCGCATTTATGGTCAGTTTGCCTTGAAGGCTGTATGTCCCCTTTCAAGGGTCCGTAATCCCCTCAGGGTTTTTCTTCCTGGAACTGTATGTCAATAAATCACATGGCTGGGGCTAGTTCACAAGCTTCTGAAATCTCACACTGGAAATGACGGTTGCTGATGTATCAAGCATTGAGGGAGAATAAGCTGCTCCCAGATTTTGAGAAGAAATGATTATTTTATTTACTTTTAGAGTTCAGCTTTCTGTGTAGTAAAATACTATGCAGATGCACAACAAAAATTGAACAATTTTGCTATTATTATTACTCCTTAAATGTTAAAAAATAATTATAAATATTCAAATTAAATTAAAAACAAAAAGTACATTGAAAATATATTTATTATTCTATTTTTCTGGATTTAATTTCAATTCAACTTGCTTTAAATGGGGTGAGATCTTTAACTTGTAGTACTTGGAGAAAACAAAACAGTTTCGTTTATCTCCAAGTACTACACTTGTATAATATACAAAGAGTTGAATTTCTTATCTGTTTCATTGAGGAAAAACGTAATTCATTTATTAGTTTTTCAATAACTTTTTTTTTTATAAAATGGCTTTGACTTATAGTTTTTATCAATGATTTTTGTAGGAATGGAAAGTTCACCTGCAGAAATTAAATCTTATTATGCACATATTATTTTGCTTGATTAATAATATTGAATCTTATTAATCAAGCATATCGACATTGTTTCTCGTTATATTTCGAAATAAATTACAAATTTTAAAAGCAGTACAAGTTAATACGTAAACCATAGGAATTGTATCTTTGCTCACATTCAGGAAATGGAAAGGCAGTTCAGGCATCAACTTATCATTCATTCTTTTCTAATTTTCCAAAATTGTATGTACTATTAGTCTTAATTCACTCAATATTGGAGTTACATACATTTTGTAAAAAGTAGTTTCGCATCCAAGCAATTTATTTTAGAAATGATTACATTATAATTTTTGGTTTTGCCATGAAATATATATTTTAGACACCCAGGAAATGAAAATGTTTTATACCATATGTTTGACATTTTTGTTATTTGTTGGTATTAATATTAGTTTTCCATAGTTTCAGACAAAAATTTCTGTGCGTTAACAAGCTATCACGAGCTCTTAGGAGGGGGCAATTAGCTTTGCTACAATGCTTTAAGTTCAACCCCCATATCTGAAAGATTGGTGTGAAATCTAGCCTTGGGAATTCACTGGCTGAATTTCCAAGGCCATTGATTCATCTAATTAATGGAAGCGTTTACTTTAGGGTGAGAACCCTGTTTCAAGGAGAAGCACTGTTATAAATTGTTTATTCCCATTTTGATTTTAAAAGTTAAATACATTCTAATAACTGCAATTTAAGAGCTGTGTATATTTTTATTTCACTTTTTTTAATGAAATTAAATTTTAAAGTATAACTTAGTTTTATTTATATATATGTAGAACTATTTTTGCTATAAAACTTTCACTAATACAAAGTTATTTGCAAATTTTTGTACATAAATTGTTGAATTCTATTTATTAATATTAAATAATTAAAAGATAAATTTTAGTTCAAACTTGCAAACAGCTGATTGGAAAAAGTGATTGCTCGAATTTAGTCATTGCTCGAATTCAGTTATTTTATCCTTTTTTATAATGAAAATAAAAAAAATTACTTTTCCTTTAATTTATCAAATAAATAAAATTGTTGTGTTTTTAAATAGTTATATTAATCCTACAAATAATATACCAAATATTAATAGTTAGTAAGATTTTGGCAGTTTGTTTAATCGTTAGTTAATTTGAATCATTATAGGTATTTCTTCAAAATTAACAAAATACTTCTAAAAGGGAGTAATTAATAGAATTTTAACAGTAACAAAATAAAAAGTCTTTCTTTTAATTTTGTCTTAACACATATAAGCGAGAACATTTCTTCTAAAGTGTGCAAACTGTTATGAGGATAAGATGTAGAATACAAGTAAATGTTTTGTTCTGAATAAAGAATCTATATAAATGTTTTCGTATTAAATATCTCAAAATAGAATGGTTTCTATTATTGATTAATCATAAAATTTCGTTAAAAAAGAATATGTGTATTTTTTACTGCGTATTCGTGTAATTCGAATTTTTTTATCAGATATTGGAATGAATGTGTCTCCGGTTTGCAAATGGCTTTCAAAAGAAAGAATAAAAAAAAATAACAACACTCTAGAAATCTTAAGCCTTTATTGTTAATAGTATTCTAATATTTAAATATTTGCAAAGAATATTTAAATATTTTTATTTAATTTACACAGTCAAAGTTTTTTATAACTTTTCTCTCTTCAATGTGAAATATATGTTCTGTAATATAAATGATTAAAAGTACTAAATTTAATAAAAGAAATAAAAAAATTATTTTCATAAACATATTATTTAAAATTGTTTCTTCACTTAAATCATTATAAAATTAAAAATATCTAGTGAATTTTGATTGGATTAATCAAATATTTTTAACAGTATTGACTAAACCAGTAGATATTCATAAAATATATTTTTATAAGAACATACTGACTTGCCATAAAGAATTCTTTTAAAATTTCTATATCATTTATTTTGTATAAATATTTTAAGCTGTTAAAGAATCATCTATTTATGTGTCTTAACATATTATTTTAAAATATTTTATTTCTCACATTAGAAACATTGTTTTGAAAATTTTATTTCTTAGCAAAATGTCTGAGTTTGTTTGGAAAACTCGTCAGATGAAATAAAGCATACCACAGTGCTTATTCATAATGCATATTTTATAAATGTGAAACATAAACTATAATAATTGTTCTAAGTATTGAAGAATATGAGAAGCAAAAATCAATATTGAAAAGTTAAAGCAGATGTTTAATTAAATTCTAGAGTAAACAATAATTATGATGCATAAATTATTGAGTTGAAATAACTAATAAGAATGATATCAAATGATAGCAAAAGGACGAATTATTCTTACTGATTATACTCAGATAACAAAAGATTCGATTTAGATTACAAATTCGGAACTAATGAACTTTATGCATTAATACAAGTTTCCTAAGGAACTTGTATTGATTGTATTGCATCACATATTCAAGTTTCCTAGGAATGTTGAATTGATTGCGTATATAACAATAATACAATGGATACGATTCCGTTTGAAACAAACGCTTGCCAATGAAATATTCTAAATCTTCAATCCATAGAAAAGATGAAAACGAGTTTCAATAAATCTCATTCAGTCAATTATACACGTATTCGAAAGTGGAATTGTCACTTTGCTTTTTTATGTTTGTATCATGAATATATGTGTTATTCCATTGGTTCTCATTCTAGAACACAGTCAAACATTTAAAATGATTACTCTATTACCATATTTCTATTTTTTTTTAATGAAATATTAAAAATTTTATGTAATTAATTAGAATTTGAAAGATTACAATGATTATATAACTATTGTATAATAAAATGAATTATTTAATATTAGTAATGTAAAATAAAATGGGAAAAAATTGCAAAAAAGATTCGTTGCAAAGTTGAGAATGAATAAGATATTATTACACAGAATCTATTTATAGTACAAAAAGACAATCTCAGTCAATTTAAAACTTATTGTAAATATTTAATTTTCAAGAAAAATTTAACTTTTTTAAAATGAAATATTTTGAATATTTCAAATTTTATATATATCTTAATTCTTATATTTTAAATTTGTCACGAAGTTATATATTTCCACTCTAGCAAGTTCACAATTAATAATAAATACAAATTACTTTTGTTTGAGAATAAGTAGAATATAAGTAGAAAAAAAAAATATATAACAGCCACGTATAATTCGAATGAATTTTTCAAATATTATTATATTCAGAATAAAGTAGAATATGACTTTCAATAATAATTGTTGTCATATATTATTTTAAACATTTAAATACTAAAATTACTTTAAATTATATTAAATTTTAAGGCCAAAATATACTAAAAATAACTTCATATTGAATGTGGTAAAGATTGCAACAAAAACAAGCAAAATTTTCTGAGCAATATATTCACAAAGTTACTAACAGGCATTAGTTTCTTCGAGTGACATAAGCTGATTGATAATATCCTCACTGAAAATCAATCATCAACCCCACTTAAAATCAATAATCAGCCCCACTGAAAATTAATCATCTACACTGTGGTGGTTAGGGACAAAACGGATATACGTCCCATCAGGAATTAGAGGCTTTTGTACTCTTGACAAATGCTATGGGGGGGGGGGTCGAACTAGCTTTGCTGTGAAGTGGAACAACAAGAAACTGTCGCCACCGCAAGTAATTAATTTACTGGCGACGGCACAATTTTAAACAAGACAGACACCATAAACAGAAGGATAGTTTTAACCCCCATTTACGAATTAATATTTTGAAATGCGAATTTTCGTCTCTGACCAATAGTTTTCTTTTAAATTTTTATGATCCATTATTTTCTCAATTTTTTATGACTGCTTTCCAGTTTGATGAATTCGATTTATATTCTTGAGCAACGAAGCGACACATGCAAGTATTCCAGACATTATTGGAACAATAATCGAAAACTCATGAATATCAGACGTTTGATAAGAAAGTATTGTGATGCCGAATTCAACTTCTGTAGCATAGCGTGTGGTTCACATTAACAAAATGTAGTGTGTTCGAATCCCGGCTTAACTGAAGATCCGTCAAGTTTATTAAAGACGGCTGAGTTAAATAAGTCGTGGTAGCTATGTCCTCCAAGTGAAATGATACCTTTGGGAGTGGCAGGTAAAGTATTCGGGAATCTTCTGCTTGATTCCCATTTTTAAATTACGAAAACTTCCACCGGACTGCTTCTATTAACTGGTAGAGGTGCAGGGAAGTAAGTTGGTGCAATAACAAATTGTGTGTTACCTGTACGTAAGAACACAGAAAGGGAAAATTCTTCTCTCCTACTTGTACTTTAGAAGACAGATGGGAAAAAACTCTTTAAAAGTTTGTTCTGTAGTTGGTTTCGTTTGAACAATTCAATTTATGAAGTTTCATTTGTTGAGAGAGATAGAATCGATTCCGTTGAGAATTTATCGCATTTGAAAAGATCAACGTGCTTAACAGTTGAAGTAAAAAAGAAAATCCTTAAAGTAGACGAAAAAATATTATGACAAAAATTGCTAAAAAATATCAATTTCAAAGAACAGCATCTATATACCACTTTAAAAACTCGGAAAAAATCTGAAAAGGAATGTACCAGCAGAAGCTCTCCCTCTCGAAAGTTTTGTAGAGAAACAAAACATCCTAATCTGGAAAAGCTTTGCTCGCTTAGCCCAGAAAAATGAGAGGAATGAACATTCCTGTTGAAGGTATGGTTATAAAAGCGAAATCCAACAGCTTGGTTACGAAGCTGAACATAAAATATTTCAAAGTATTTAACGATTGAGTCCAAACATTTAAAGTTATAAAATAGGATCTTAATAATCTAATATTTCCATTTTACGAATTTTCATTTTTACGAACTATTTTACCAGTTCCTATGAGTTCGTAAAAATTAGTGTCTAATGTAGCAAATATTTCTTACAATTTTTGTTTTACGAATATTTTTTAAGAGTTTTTTACTTTTTAAGACTTTAAAAAATTTAAATAAATTCTTAATGTTTTAATAACTTTCGTGCAAAGTTCTATTTGTTAATTTTTACTTATGGGTACTTGTGGATTTTTTACTTATGCACTTTACTCAATTTCTTTTTTCTATACACAGCCAGGCCTGAAGTGGGATTCGAATCCATGAAAGGTTGAATCGAAAGCAAAGGCACTAACCATTCGACTGCAGGCTCGATACACTTCTTGCGGACATGGAATAAACATTTGATGTAAAAACAGAACATCATCAGCTAGATGCAAAGTTCTGGGAATGAAAGACGATGGTATACTCCATTACTTACGCCCCTTGTAGTGCTGAGAAAATAGAGAAAGGACCCTAGCATCTGACCATTATAATAATTGCAACTTCAAGTATCATGTTTACAAAATCATCATATGTTTTATTGTTAACGTTTCACAGTATTTTCATTGACAGCTGAATTGGTGGAAATAATTGCAATTATCATTTTTACAACCTAAAAATAATTACCATATTAACAAAACCAACATAAGTGAAAAAAAATTACATTTAGAGGGGGTTGGTAAACTAATTGAAAAATATCAAAACTTTCATTTCAATTTAATGATTTAAAAAGAAATTATTCACAACACATGTAAAATCATTTGATATCCATAAGGTATTTACTTTCAAAACTTTAAATATTTTAAAAAATTTAGCTGTGACAAAAAATTCGTTGATTGTATAATTTTATTTTTAGAATCTGTTTTGTTACACGTTTGCTCTTGAAAGTTCAGTTATATTGTAACAAGGAGCAAATGCTTACTTGTTGTGATTAAAAAATTATGTTGAAGGTTAATGGTCTTCCCTCAAAACGTAAACAATATTTTTGTGAAAACTGAAGACAACTTTTCCTACTGTAATCAATAAATACCGTTGATAAAATTATTGATTATTTTTTTAAAAAGCAATTTCCGTGATAGATAAGACTTTCAAGAAAGCGTAGCTCTAGTCTGAAAAAGAAAATAACAAAAAGACGTTATAATTTCATCATAATAAAGATAACATTTTCAGTGAAAATGTTTTGGCTATTCAGCCATGTTTGTTATCATTTTATAAGAAAGGAAAAATGGGAAAGTACAACTCAAGGCTAGGTACAGGGAAGCATGCTGGGAACGACAACAACAACTGCAGTTTGGCGCTTGAAATTTTTGAAAAAATATTCTGTTTTTCTAAAGATGTTTATATTAAAAAAAATCACAATCAAACATTTTTTTGAGTATTTATGCCAAAATTATACTCTTACATTAAATGGACATTAAAAATAATGGAGATTAACACATGACAATACTTAATGGAAAGACTATAGAATCTTTGGATTTTTCAAATAGCTTAATTTATTATCATTTTATTATATATTTACCTTTGTCGTTTAAAATTTTCACATTGTTCTATGTATTAAATTAGTTGATGATTAAATAATTTTAGGTCATAAAATTTAATTTTTTGATTTTATTCATAAATTAAAATTAATGACCTAAAACTTCTATAGTATATTATAGATCAATGAAAGAAAATGACAAATAATCATGGATGTTTCAGATTTGCATAATAATTATGGGGTCATACAAATTTTTTTAAAAAATATTATGGGTTCCCCAGAGCAGAATGCTTAAGTTATTCTGATTTACATTATATTAATAATTGACTGATAAATTATTACTGGTCTTTTATCATTCATTTATTTGGTTAAGGTCACCTTATACTTCTTATGAATCTTTATTTCATACAGGTTGGTTAAGGGATTTAGAACTTAGTATTAGAGAAAGTATGTTTTGGATTAGTTTAACTCTTGTCCTGAGAAATAATTTCATAGTTGCTTCTGCAGTGATATTTTATATGTTTATGAAACACGATTATATTTTAATAATAATAGTTTATATTTTTCACAGTTATATATGTATTAATTTTATGAGCTAAATCTAATTACAAAGAGAAATCTGTCCACCCTAATTATTAATGGAATGTCCTTGAAATGCAAGTTGCAGCAGAACTGTTTTATTACCCTTTTGGTGGCAACAAGTATCTAGTTGGTATCTCGTCTGGCAATGAGAATAACTGACAGTGATTCGAACTTCAGTAGTGTGTAGTAAGGTGCTCAGATGCTGTGTTCCGGAACTAAATGTGTTGATTGTTTTCTGTCTTTGTATACATACATACATACATACATACATACATACATACATACATACATA
>JAPDSC010124058.1:59600-70181 GCA_026290005.1 Latrodectus geometricus | reverse complement strand
ACATACATACATACATACATACATACATACATACATACATACATACACACATACATACATACATTTGCTTGTTCTTGTATTGAGCTTTGTTCTTGTAGTTGGCGTATTAAATAATATATAGAACTAGCTGGTGAAAGCTTTCCAAGAATGGTTACAAAGTGAAATATCTTTTTCTATCCTTCCTGATTTGTTAACAATGATTAAGTTATTCAATTACCTTGAATTAACTTGCTTTTCCACCTTTAAAATTATGTCTATTTGAAATATAAAAAATCAATGTCTTGAAAAAAATGACTACCCAATATCTAGATTAAATTCTAGTAGTACCCTATAGTTTAATTTGAGGTGCTACTTTTTGTTAAGAAAATATTAATAGCAACAAAAATCTTTGTACGATTTTGGTACATTTTGTGCTTTTGTCCAAAAGCATTAAGAAAAGAATTAAGCAATTTGTGCTTTTTCCTTAGGTAAGCAAACCCAAGGAAAAAATCAGAACCTGCCATTATTCTAGCATTTAGAAGATATTCACACATTTGACACAAGTTCTTCAATATTTCCAAAAATGAAATATATTTGAAATTTTAACCAAGAAAAAATAACTGCAGTCTTTTATTTACTTCATCTTTTTCTTTAAACGATAAATATAATGAGACACATTTGAATTATACTTTCCTATTTATGTATGGAATATATGTATTTAAAAATCAAGCGTCAAATCTTGAAAGATAGAGGAAATAAATATAATTATAATTAAAGAGCATTCTTACTCGAGATTAAATTATGAAAACTAAAATAATTTATATTTTAGAAAACTGAATAAAATAATTATTAATTTTAATTGTGAAAAACTTTTCTTGTAATAAATTTCAATATTTTGAGTTTCAAGTTCGATATTTCACTTTTTTTAAAAATGAAATTTTTTTCTCTATTTCCTCATTAAAGGCGCATTTAACTAAAATTCTCAATAAAATTGCAAATTAGTTAATCCTAATCAAAAACATTATTACAGTTGTATTTTCATCGTCTATCTGATTATTTAAATAATTTTCTTGTGAAACTTCAGATTCCCTATGCTGTTAAATGTTTTTCGTTATTATTAAGATTGAAATATTTTTAGTTTCCGTATTGATTGTACCTATATATGTTTTTCTTGAAAAATTTATCTGAAATACAAAATGTATTAATTTTAATGTGCCTACGTAAAAGATACAACGAGTCTGTTGTGATTTTCTTATTCTTTTTCAGTAACACATTTTTAGCATACAATTTACTGTTGGAATGTGTGATATAACTCAGAGCATGACCATGTAAGTCATTTGTATTAAATTCAAACGGGTTTCGCAAGAGCTCGAGCTTTGGAACCAGGAAGGTCATTTTGTCAACACACAGTGTATTAAAAACAACTAATTCTTATTTCTATTTTTCTTTTTTCTTATTTTAATTTTCTTTCTTTTTTTTATGTATATTTTCTGAAAAAATCTTAGACTTCAAACGAAAGATATCCTTAAGTTAATATATTTAAAAAAATTCTTTCCTCGGTTAATTTTAATAAGAATACACATTTTATTTTTCTCATATTAATGTATTTTTGTTCAACTAAAAATTGTGTAGTAATAAAAATTACACATCTTTCATCAAAAATTAAAAAAAAAATTGATTAAAATTACAAAAACTAAATCGTAGACTTTACTATAATTAAATAACAGAAAATATAGAATTATTACGAAAAACTAGAAATAATCCTATCATACATACCGATTCTATTTTGGACTGATATTGCTTTTGATTTGCGATGCGTAAACCCATCTTTCTTCTTGATTATCAAGCTGACCTAATCAAGGCATTTTTTTTTTAGATTATTGTATAATACAATTGATAATGCCGAACCAGATCAATCCCTTAGATGATTGTTCATCATCATCATTGTTTGGCATCGTTATTCTCTCTATTGAAACATTTTTTCCTCTTGTAGAACAATGCTGCTAATTTAAATATATACATAAAAAAAATTCTTACTGCTTGAAAGGTTTCAAAGAATTGTACTCTAAAAAAAATAGATGAAATTGAAAAACAAAAATATATTCAAAAAACACAAAGAGTTCTGTATGTTTTTTTGAAAAATGAAACGGAAATTTGCCAAAGAAAGGAATTTAAATAACATTGAAGAAATCCGTATGTTCAATTATTTTCTTACACAGAAACTTTAAAAAAATAATAATTTATAAGATCTTTAAAATTTATATAAATAAACAATACAGAATTTTGTGAGTAATGAATGAAAAATAATGAAACCTTACAAGGAAAATTACGAGTCAAATCTATAGTCTTAGTGACTAACAAAGAACCTGCATATCATTTGATTTAGTACCGCCATCCAATGATGGGGTAATCCATTCAAGTACTAACGCACATTTTTATGCAGTTTTACTGCTGATTGAAAATACAAACTTTTTTTCCAACTGAGCAAACAACTGCCATAGTATATATTTTGATATAAATCCATACATTAATAAAATTTTCCAAGAAGAATACATGAATCCAAAACATAATTATCGAAAATGGTTGGGAAAGCATTGCCTTTTGCAATTACGTTTATATTCATTACATTAAGTGAATTTTCTGTGTTCCAGAACTGTAAATTAAGATTAATTTTGACAGAAATGTGAAAAGATATATGTCATCCGTAAACGCTTAAGCTTGTTTGAGAAATTTTCTGTCTGCATCTTATGTTTTAGATTCTTACTGACGAATTCACACGCTTTATAGGAAGGTTTTAATACCTGCACTGTCTGAAAGGTGTATAGTTGTAATTACTGATGCTTCAACATTGATTTCCAGCTGCATCACACCATTGATTTTAGAATTCCCACAATGCGTTTCTTTGGTTTGATTTTTTGGTAACGTTCCACAATTATTTTTAAGCACTTCTATATCAGCTGCTATTTATCCTGACGTAGTTTTCTTACACGAAACGCTTATGCCCTCAAATTGCTTTCCACACCATCCAAAGCCTAAAATTATTTCACTCTTGTTATAAAGATGGGAAAATTCTTAACCAGATTTCTTGGGAATATATCTTTGAACTACAATAAACAGCGATGTTTTGGTATATTCCAAAACGCAATATACTTTATCCATCATGGATGGCTCAATTTGATTAATAATGTTGAATTTAATTTGAATTTGGTTAATAATGATTCACTCAATTTGATTAATAATGATTAATAATTTGATTAATAAGGTTGAATTTAGATAGCCCTTTGATGACAAAACCAATAGTTCCCTAATGCTGAAACATTGTTAACCGTAATTTGTGTATGTTTGGGGCAATTTTCACTTTTAAAAATTTAAACATTTAAAATTGGAGTTTTCACTTTTTTCTGTCTATCGGTTGGTATACCCCTCAGGATTGTTTTTAAAGTATATTTTATTTTATTCATAAATGGAATCAAATAACAAATTAGCTAATATTTATTTATTTCCTCTTCTGTATTGTAATCCAGCCGCTTATATTCTTTTAAAATTTTGATTTTTCTCACATAAAATATCTTGAAATACAATAGCAGCAATAGAATTAAATTGGAATAGTAGCAATATATATGTATTTTTAAGCTATAATATAATCTTAAAATAAGAGCACTGTTAATAAATAATTTTAGAAATAAATAGAAATATAGCTGATCATATATATATAATAAGCTCATAAACAATATAGAAGGCCATTTTTTACTACATTATTACCGTAAAAGAAAACTACTTTTCTGGGAACTAAAAATGTATTTTAAGCCAATCGCTGATCTAGACTATATATATATATATTCATAATCTATTAAAACTAATTAGATTATTCCTAATCTATTGTAAAAACTATAGTTGATTTTTCTTTATGCAATAATTTAATATTAATAAGTTTAAACGATTTTGTAATTTTATATGAGGATTTTAAGAAATAATTTTCTGCTTGATAACACATGTCTCGGTAATTATTGAGCTATAAAGGCTAAATTCTACTTAACAAAATAAATTACGAAATGAAATATAGTGTACGTAAAAGAGAGAAGACAGGTTTAAGTAAAAATGTAAATAAAGGTCACAATAAAGAGGTTAACATGCGTGTAACATTCTTCAAAAAGAATAAAATAACTAAATTAAAATTATTTAGACAATTTGATTGTATTTAAATATATAAATACTCAGTGTTCTCGAGCCCGGATAGCTCAGTCGGTAGAGCGTTAGGCTTTTAACCTAACGGTCCAGGGTTCGAGTCCCTGTTCGGGCGGATTTATTTTTCCACTATACTACTTTAACATTCATACATTGTACTAACTTGACATTACATTGTCTAAGAATTACTTGAAGAACATTGCACGAATGACTGATTTTTATAAGTTAAAAATTTGCACAGAAAACCAAAGTTTCATTGCGAATTTTCCAATTTTAAATAAAATAAAAAAATATTTTTCAAAACATAATTTTAAAAATGGTATTAGTTATTTTAGGACAAGAAGCGACTGCACAGTTTCTTACAGCGTTTTTTTATTCAATCTTAAATATGAAATTTTAATTCAAATCATAATTTGGAATTAATTTAATTATAAAAAGTATTATCAAGCACACATTTAGATATTAATATTTTTAAATATGTTTTAATTATTTAGTTTTAAATATATGTGTTAATTATAAAATTTTAAATATAGATTAACTTCCGCAAATTTTGCATAATTCGATTAATTATTGCCAGTTTAAATTAAAAAAAATAATTTTTAATAATTGAATGCGATTAGATGCACAAATAATTATTTAAAATTTATTTATTCATATTTGATTAACATTAATTGTTCTGTGATTTTAACATAAAATAATTTTTATTAAATTTTATTTAATAAGATAAATATTGAGAATTTACTTTTGAAAATACTTTGCTGTTTAAAGCATATAAAAAAATGTGTAGAAGCAAATTGTGATATACTTTAGTTAAGTTAACAAAATAAATTGTTAATATCAAATATAATCTAATAATGCATTTAGATTTAAATGATAAATCACCATTATATACTAATTTTTTTTAAAAATATTTCCCAATTTGTAGAATATTTTGCTCACTCTTGAAAATAAAATTTATGTCTTATGTTCACATATAGATGGCAGTACCACTGCTGACTTAGCTTTTGTATTTAAACTTTTTCTTTCGAGTAAATTAGATAATATTCAAAGATAGCGAAAATTTCATATTTAAGTAAATAATATTTTTATAATTTAATGTGTATGTTATAATAAGTGTAATATTTTAATTGTGTCAATAATCAAAACATAGCTTTGTGAATTTTATTTTATAAATAAGAAAGTCATCTAATCTCTTTCATGACTATTTTCATTAAAATTGTTGTAAAAAAAAGGAAACTTTCCAAATTTTAGATTTTTAATTTTTACAATGAAATATAAATCATTTAAGTTTATTTATCTTTTTATCTAAATTTAAATAAAAACATATGCGTATACATAATTTTTTTGTAAATATTGCAATAAGTAATATTTTATTCTAAATATAAAAATAAAATCTTATCGTTTAGTGTTCTACAGTACTGTCATCTATTGAGAAATATTGTTAACAACAATTGAAGAAATCGTTTCAGGTTTTTCAAGTCTAATATTCTTATATAATTACAACTAAGGTTGTGAATATAAAAATTATAAAACAGAATCATATAACAATCAAATTTATTCCTTGAAAACTGAGAGACTCATAAGAGCATTACAATTAACTTGAAATATGAAAACATTTATTTGAAATTCTATTCTTGTGTTCTATTCTTGTGTTGTAGTTCATAATAAACGAATAAATTAATTATATACCAAGGAAACACACATAACTTTACTATTTTTATTAAATAATATACAAGCCACTATTATTTTTTTAGTAAATAATTTTAATTAACGGAATTCGGCATTTACTTTTAAAATGAGAAATGTGTAATTTTTCATATCAATAATAATCAGCCAATATCTTTAGGAATATACTCTATAAAATTGATAGTTTCCTTAATATTTAACCAATGAAAATCAAGCATTTCTTAACTCTTCTTAATCTTAACTACCTAACTAATGGAAAATAAAAGTAAAAATAAAGCTAAGTGTGAATGAACTATACTATATAGTTCAATGAGAGAAAAAATATAATTTGATATATTATTAATATTTGAAATTTTTTCATCAAAATAATTTCTCTAATTGAGAATAGTCCTGAAAATTAATTAATGAAACAGGATTTTTATATAGTTTTCACTCCAAATTTACAAATAATTCAGGAAAGGGAAGTTGAACAAGTTGTTAAGTTTTCTGCCTGCAATATTGAGCTAAGTAAAACTTAAGCAAAAATTTATAAGATTTCAAACTTTTTATAAAATTCAAATAGACAAGGGTCTTGCTTACTTATTTTTATAATTATTATAGAAATAAAATTATAAATATTTTGTAAAAGACGAAACAATAAAACTAAATTCTCACTAATTAAAATAAAATAACAAAGCAGCAAATTGAACACGATTTATGTTACTGATTAATGTGAATACATCACATTGAAATTGGATATCATGAAATGAGCTATTAAATGGATTGTCTTCATGGATTCTTTTGTTTAATTGTCTTATTTTATAAACTGTAATATAAATAATCACTTATTTTTGCTGGAATAGTTTTTAATCTTATAATTAATTCAAATAAGTATATTGATGCAAAGTGAAAATTTTATATAAATATTGTTTATTTTTTAATTTTGCTGTTCTTTTTACAGCTAATTTATTAAAATTTGATCTATATTTCTAAAAATCACTTATTCAAATTTATGTTAAAATATTTAATTACTGCTTAGCGAAAAAAATAATAATGATTCAATATGTCAGATTTACATATTCCTTAAACTTTTAATCAGTAAATTAATTTAAATAAAAATCTAAAAATTTTAAAAATTATATTTATTGAAAGTTAAGTTATAATTAAATAAAGCAAAATCAGCTTCTTTTTTTCTTTTTATCTATTTTGAATGCACATAAAAATATTATGTTTTTAAATTTGAATCTACAGTGTGCATTTCTAAAAGATAATTTAATTCAGATTTTAATTATAAATACATATTAAATATGAGATAAATATTTATAAGTATGAGTAAAATTCTATTTAAATTAAGTTAAATATATATATATTATTTATTTATATGAAATTTATTAAAGATTAAATATTTATATGTTACCTCAAGAGATGGCAGCACTAATTTCTGTTCTTTATGCAATTCTTAAAGTAGAGTTTTTCCATCCATGTTAAATAATTTCGAGTTCACCGACATGACATATGTTCTTTAAACTTCAAACTAATTTGTTAGATAAATACAAACATCAAAATTCCTTAACATTAAAATATTTTCAAATATTTTCGATATAATTTATAATATTCATTTTACTTTTGAATAATTTATTGAGTTCCTTATTCTTGTTCGGAATATTTTTAATTTTTAATCAATTATTCTCGCCAATTGTGGAATTTATTTCACACTTTTTCTCAATTAAAATACAATAAGAAAACTTTCTAATAACTTCTAATTGAGTTTTACTATAGTTCTTTTATTTATTCATGTTATTAGAAATTTAAAGTTAACATCTGATTCATTTTTTGTTAATTTTCATGTTATACAAACGTTCAAAAGTGATATATATTAATAAAATCACAAATAAAAAGAAATAAATAATATTAATATTATTTTTAACTTATATAGTTAATAATTTTTTAAAATTCCTCATATACAATGCTAAAGTACATAATTAAAGCATGCAATCTAGCTTAGAACCTAACAAATGGTATAAAATATTTAAGGAACTTTCGCACATTACTTTCCAACAGAATTTTTTTTAAGTAATGAACTTCATTAACATGTTTCAATGAGAAAATTCCTAAGAACTCATCCTAATAAATGTTCGTGCAGAAATTAGAAGATGTATTTACATCCAATGATGTTCATTAGTGATTGAACTTACAAAACTAATAAATAAAGCAATGATAGATTTTAAAAAAAGAATTTACTCTTTCAACTTAAAGCTTTTCAATTTAAAATAAGATAAAATGATTTATTTTTGAAATATGACTTTGATAATGTTATTTAAATTAGTTTATTTAGTTTTGTTAAAAATATGATGCTTGATACAATGCATTTTTTTTTACAAAAGTTTGGTAAAATCATTTACTATTCCTAAACTAACTAAAAATTAATTTACATCTTAATAAATTTATTTTTTGTTATCATAAAGACGACAAAAAAGTATTTTAGAATTATTTGAGCCTTTTTAACAAAAGAAATTAAATGTGTCTACGAAAGAAATGGCGAAAAAAATTAGCTAAATGTAAGTTTTTTAGAATCAGATGTTGCTTTCCTATATTTTTTAAAATTTCTTATAGGTTTTTCATGCAGTTTAAGTGAAAAATAGGAAAAAATTTTACAAGAGCAAAAAATAACTTTAAGAATTAAATATGTTTTTCCTTTGATTAAAAATTAATAGACAGTAAATTCATTACTCATTTTTTTAGCTTATTTTGTATTCTTATTTAATTACATAATAAAGCATTATTTATTTTTACAAATTCTCTGTTATCCGGCAATTTTTAGATTTGAATATCAAAATTTTTTTTTAAAAAATTTGAATACTAATGTAGTTTGGCAGAGGAAAACTCTGCCAAATTACTTTGATATTCAAATTTTCCTTTAAATGAAAAAAAAAAAAAAATCTAATATGTTCTGTTGTTTTTTTTTATGACGATGAATATTTCAGAGTTTTCTATCAAATTCCTATCAAAAACATTATTTTGAACATAAGCGAATTAAATTCTAAAATTGAGCAAAATCATAAATATGCTACGTTTATATAAATTTATAGTATAAAGTATACCTTAGTTTTCTGCATTAAACAATATTCATACACCTATAACATCAATCATAATGAAAGAAATATATGATAATGAAAATCGTAGCTAAAAATCACATTCATACATTTATTTCGAATATCCCCAATGCAGCATAAAAGATTCTCTTTTATGCTGCATTTATAAACTGAATAATGAAGTAATTATTCAGTTTATAAATGCAGCATAAAAGAGAATCTTTTGAACTCAAACAATTTTTGTCTTATAATTTTAATTTGTAATTTGTCTTATAATTAATTAAATCCTGTATTATGTAAGATATGCAATCTGTAGCTGAAACTAATTTCTGCATTAAATATGTTTCATATGCCGTTAATATCACAGTGCAAGTATATGGTAATCAATAATACGATGACATATTATTTTTGAGAATAATTTTGATGCTCTAAAAAACATATTAACGAAAAATAGTGTATTGTGAGGTGTGTAGTTATTTTTTTATATGTGAAATTTACATATGATACATTTAAATTTTTTTGTATGAAAAAGCAAGTTATAATTTTATTTGAAGAAATCGTCTAAGTAGACTTCATATATTTGGGAATGTTTCTTTTTGTTGAGAAAACAGCTTTTACACTGGGAACGTATAAATTTATTTTTGGTTGAAAATGATATAAATCTTCTTACATCAAAATGTTAAATTACTTTTATTTTAATTTCTCATTGTAATTGATTTTTTAATAAAATTTAATTGTAAAGGAAAAATAACAAATATTAGTTAATTATATAGATTAGAAATAGTGTAACATTAAGTAACATGGAATGCTTTTTAACACAAAAAAATCAACTGCATATTTATATATTTTCAAATTAAACTGTACGCACTTACTTAATTTTAAGAAACGTAATTAAATGAATTTAATATATTTATATCATTTTTCTTTACAAAAATATATCTCATATCCAAATTTTCTAGCTTTTTTCACATATTTGTTATCATCCAGGTTCGCTGCGTACGAGCCGTATAACATAGGAAAATAAATAAATAAAAAAATGGCAATTTCGAAATATGGTATAGTAAATTTAATTTAAGCAACCTCCTGTATAGTTCATCGCTCACTAAATTCTAGGACCACCCTTTTGTTAATCAACCATATCTGTGTCAAGGTCTGCTTAACCAGTTCTGCTCTCCGTGATTTATACGATAACCTCAACTGTTAAATGTATGCACTAAGAGGGGATCTGTTTATTCATTCTATTATCCTCTCAAACCATGAAAAACATGAAGTCACAGATGAAGAGTTTTCTCTTTCCAAACTTAATTTAGTGTTCCTCTTCAACTGAATATCAGCACTCGAAATCTATGTAAAAAAATAATGGAGATTGATGATTCATTCTATAGAAATTACAAAATCTTCTTAAAAAATCTGTCTTTCAGATTTTTATTCAGACAAGAATTGCTTGAAAGACACGTTATCTACTGTTATCTTTGCAAATTGAAGTAGTTCTCATATGTAAATTTATTGAAAAATTTCAAATCCAGAGAAAATAGTTAATTTTGGAAATTATGGGAAAATTAAACAAATACTCATAATTGACAACGAGGAATAGAACACTTAAAATATACTATATTTTGGATGAACTCTACAATATATATATATATATATATATATATAT